>OMKK01010233.1:3243-21287 GCA_900302305.1 Polymixia japonica | reverse complement strand
ATGTATGTGTGCTTCATCTTAAGAGCTTTTCCTCCATGTTGTCGTCACATCCAGGCCATCCGAATTTTAATTATATGTGGCAGTTCTGAAGATGGTCATAAAATGGGTTGGAGTAAGCTGTCGGGGTCTGAATTATTATATATAATAATTATCTGCTGCAGTCGATCTGCCTCTCCGCAGAAAGGTTGCCATCGGGCATTGAGAGCGCCTTATGGGGAAACTCTGAGTTCGGTGCTTTGTTTGGGCAATTTTGTCTCAATACTCAGGTGCACGCAGGATCTATTACGCTCAGCTGAAGAGAATGGCCAGTTAAGTTAAGTCTCTTAGCCATTGTAAGGCAGGAGAAATGAGCGATGAGGACAGGTGGGATCACTTAACCGACAGTAATAGTTTGAGGCAGGTCTCAAATCCCCGCTACCGAGGCGTCTGTGGGACACGGAGAAGGCTTTGCCTGAGTTCATACACAAATACAACACTTTCCTATCACCAGAACTATCCTTGTGTGCAAAGTAAGGGCAAATAGAGCGCCGAAGTGATGACGTTTTTTATCTGTAGGCCAACCTGGAAGTTAGCTCCGCCATGGGTTCCTTCCCCAAAACATGGACGTTTTTTCCCATTGGGTTTTGGATGAATGCAGAAAATAAAACGAAGAAAGCATGATATTCATTCATTTTGTTCAACATGATAGTCTCACAAATGAACACCGCCTTTGCAATGTTTGAAGGATAAATCCAATCGAGTACAAGCAACAGCAGGCTAAAACGAACCACAACATTATTCTGGCATCATGACGCAGTCTACACAACTAGAGGCTGCATGACATAGCTGGAGTTTCATTTAGCCACTTGTTACAAACTTGTGGGATATTTACTGATGTTTTTTATCTCGTAGAACAAAACGAGAAAATCTCTTAAGCCTGTGTTAACCGCAGACCTTATTTCACGGATCTAACCGAAATCCCATTCAAATCGTATCCACATTTCACCGTTAGAAGAGCCGAATAAACCCGTGACTCGAAAATGCTAAAACACTTCTGGGTTTTAGGACTCAAAACTGGGGCACTCCATAGTGATCCCTTGAAATATAGCGCAGTCTTTCAAGTATGCACATAGTGTGGATAGCATTTTCACCATTCTGTCACGGAGACTGAAATACAACTAACCAGCTTCTAGGTCTCTCTTTGCTGACATTTTCAGGCTGCCTATGTGTGTAGGTTCCAGAGGAATAGGCCATCTGTCATAGTGTGTAAAAAGTGCAATGCCTGTAGTTCTTCAACCCTGGATGAAGAGGGACAAGTTTGAATTCTGGAACATTCTCCAGCGGTCTAACATGTTATTACTTGATTGGACTATAGGGGACCTTTTCATTAGCCCTGATATTACTGAGTCTATCTCTGCTGAGATGATTTCCTCACCAACCTCCCT
Organism: Polymixia japonica; assembly: GCA_900302305.1. Lineage (NCBI taxonomy): Eukaryota > Metazoa > Chordata > Actinopteri > Polymixiiformes > Polymixiidae > Polymixia > Polymixia japonica. The sequence goes on along the minus strand of OMKK01010233.1, from coordinate 19,863 downwards.
CTCTTATCTTCATTTCCCTCAGCTCAGGAGTAGTCCGGACCAGGTGTCAGACACCTGACTTTATTAGAGGTTAACCGCTTTAAACCACCACTTTTCCTCCTTCTGGAATTGAATATATGTTGGGAAAGCGTTTTTTTGTGTGTAATCAGATGACTACATCTTAGCCGCTGGCAGCTGAGACTATCAGTGCATAGCCTCTTTATACAGGGTGAAATGAAACCTCTTCCAGATCAGCTATTACCTAAATAAGATGTCTCTGGAGAACAGGTTCACATTTGTGTAAAGAAAAACCTTCTGATAGGTCAAAATACCTTACACTTGACAAAAGCCCGCAAACTGTAAAAGCTGTTTTGAGAGGCAAAAGCCCCGTCCATTCAGTTTTAAAGATGAAGATGCTAATGTAAGAGAGTAACAACGTCTCTGAAGGCCACTACCCAGTAGATGCCCTGCTTTTCCTCCCCCTCTCCTTGATATTGCACTTGTGAACCAGTTTAGTGGGATTAACCGAGTCCTTGACTGGGGTCATTCTCTCCACAACTCTTGGGTGAACTTCTGCGTGAATGGGCTTTGAGAGACAGCTCACCTTCAGGCCTTACCAAGGATTATTAGTGCCCGCCGAATTGGTGCCCTTTTCAAAATCCAGCAGGGTGCTGTCAGATGAGTTAAGCCAGACAGCAGGAGACCCTCTCGGATGTTCCAAGTGACTAGTTTAGAGCCTCCGGTCTGTGGAGAGAATAGCAACAGACGACCAAACAAAAGAGTGATTTTCAATTCCAGTCAGGTTTTGCTGTTATTCTCCAATCCTCTTCTCTCTTACTTCCTTTTTTCCCATGGCGGATTCATTCTTTCCTGGTGTTGACATTAGCATCGGAGCATTATTGATCAGCGCTCTGCAGGAGAGTGTCAGGTAGATTAAATCGCCTGACCCCAGCTTCATCTCCACCCATCCATTGCAGGCATTGAGACAGGCATGCATTAGCATCGTATCTAACTGTTAAGATTTAGCTAGGGCTCAAGCTAAAGCTGAGAGAGGTGATGCTAGCCCTGCTTCCCTGCAACTCACTGGATACCAGCCACAAATATTATCTCCACACGGCCGACGGACCCAAAATAACACCAACATGCACTCAAATCTTATCTTGAAATTTACTAATGATCCTCATTAATCTGACTACTAGCCCATCCAGTGCTTAAAATTCAAGTTTTTGGAACACGTTTGTCTTTCTGTGTTAAGCAAAATATACACGTTATTTATTTAAAGTTCCCCTCCAGACACATTTTAAAGTATGTAAAAATACTCTACTATGATTAATATTTTGTTTAACATGGTTTTCCCACATAATTCTTTTTTTTTTTTTTTTTTTTTACTCTGAAAAGGGGCTGGAAGCACATCTATTCTTTCTCCCTCACTGAGAAATTATGGATATATGAATATTCAAATATGTAAATATCACAGGCCTCAAGCCCCGCCCATTGAATCTCAGAATTTAGGGAAGTGCACAGACATCTCCCCCTTCAGTAGAGGAATGTGAAATCACCTCTCTAGTGACAAACTTTGCACAGATACAAGTCAGTATAGTCAAGGTCAGACATTTTAGGGGACATAAGAAAATCACATTTTTGAGTGGAGGGGATCTTTAAGGCTTGTTGGCCATAAAAATGTATCCTAGTTCTTGAAGAGCCGTATATCTTAAGATAGATTGCTTTGTTAATTCAATATTTAGCTTTACAAAACTTGCCAACGTGAAGAAACTTGTACAGCCTCAAAATACATGTGAAATTCATGTTCCAGCTCATGCTGAAAACAACAGAGACCAGTAGATGGGCAACAGTCTTTCATCACAGAACATCATGCCATACTTTTGTAATTGCTAGTGAGCCTGTTTTCAAAAGAAGGTATGCTCACCAAGAATGATCACACACCATAAGGCCCTTTATCCACTTTACAAAACAGAGAACGTTTCTGGAGGATCAGTCGCGCTTAGATGTGACTCTGATACGCAGCCCTCTGGGAGGTGCTACAAGGTGCCACTGGTAACTACGAATACCTTGAGGAGCTGCTTCATTCCAAGTGTGATTATCCTCCCTAAACCTCTAAAGAAAGGTGGTAGACACTAAAGATGTATTCTATTCTATTCTATGCTATTCTACAGTAGCCTCTTTCCTATGCATTTTGACTGTAGCAGGTAAAAACCAAAGATGATAAACAAATGATCAATCACTCCTCTCAACAAACTGCAAGCACCGGGAGGAGGAAGCAGTGGCTGGGGACAGGTTCACCAATAAAATTGACAGTCTTATCACATGTCCAGACAGCATCCACAGAGAAGCTGACTCCAGCCATATGACCGTAAGACTGGTTAAGCCTTAAAACAAGCCGAAAAACTTGCTGGCTTGAGTGCTCTCTCTCTATATATATATTCTCTCTTCTTCTTCTTCTTCTTCTTCTTCTTCTCTCTCTGCATATGCCACTGTGCATGTATGTGTAAGTGTAGAGGATATATGTCCATGTACATGCAAAGACACATAGAAGTAAACACACACACACAGACACACACACACACACACACACAAAGACTCTCTCTCTCTCTCTCTCTCTGTTTGACTTCCCCGATAATATAGACAACAAAAACAGAAGCAGCCACTTTGTGCCTTGCCAGTTTTGATCACCAAAACGAGGGGAAGCATGTGTGCCAACAGTGCCACTGATTTCTGCTGCAGCTCTACGGCACGAGAAGCCAGGGCAGTGTCTCAGGTCACAGATGAATGGCTGTGTTGTGTTGCTCCTCTGGTTTCCTTTTCACAGCAGACTGAACTGGGACGCCCAATGGCAGCTGGCCTAAAGCTATTTTCTCAGGTACTCCATCAACGTGGTGGTGTTGTAATTAGACAGGGTTAACATTAAGCCAAGCCACAGGTGCCTATTTATTATTGGATTGTTTTATTGTAATGTGTTGTCAGAATTGGGCATCTGGCCCATAGCCACAGCCCATGAATCGTGTTATCCGCCCTTTTAGTTATTTGGAATATGTGACCCCGTGCCCTATCAAGAGCGCCTTACACACACCATTAGCCTGTTCCAGCTATTTGAGGGTGCGTGTTTGCTCCACAGCTTCACAGTATGTACCCTCACATGTCGCCTCTGCCTTGCCACCACCACACTTAGGACACAAGTGTCAATCAGCATCCTGACAGCAGGGGTGAGTGATTACCCCGGAGAGGCTATGGATTCATCAATCTGCGGAGAGGGCATTGATCTCCAGTGCAATCCATCCCATATTGGCTTCTGCTCCGTGGAGGGAAGTAGGGCAGCATGGTAATCAATCCCCTAAGGTCAGGGGTCCCAGGTTGGGGAACAGGTTGTAATTGAAGTGGCCGTGTTTCGAGGAATGATCACATGTCCTTCACGGAGTATGACATGCATTTGACAATATATCCTGATTGTAAACACTCAGTAAAAGTAATTAACTTTCCGCCTTGAGTGCAATGATCTAAGTTCTTTGAAAGATAATGGAATTTTGAGTTGCAAACATTAAATAAAGCCTGCAGAAATGAGAGAAAAACAAACTCATTTATCCAATTTGACAAAGAGTTAAGAAAACCAAAAAATTAAGTGAAAAGAGGATCACTGCCATAAATCACCATCTAAATAGCTGATTCATTAAAAATTCAACTCTGTTTACAGCAGCATTCCAGTTATTTGCTTCTTTTAACTCTTCTAATGGTATCTGATGAGCACCATGTAACTAGACAATTACCTCTTGCACAGAGCAGCCCCTCCACTTTTTGGCAAGAAAATCTATCCTAAGTAATAAATGAATAAAACCTATTCAATTGTTGGCTGACCTTATCTTTTGACCCTACAAAATCTTGCATTCTGTTGATTGACTTTGTATTTGATAGACTGGGTGTACTCTCCGCCTAACACAGACAGAGAGATGAATATTAATGAATAGAGTGCTTCACCAATCCTGTAAAATGAAGTAGAACGACGCTGGGTGACTGCTTAAAGTTTTATCATGAACAGTGACACTGAACTTGACTATATGACAGTGTCAGTTATAGCAGCTAGTCATGCAGCAACAATATGAATTTGATTATGTTCTGGAGAATGATGCAGCATGAAGGCTGGCAGTAGACTCAGACAGACACACCTGTATATACACACGTAAGACACGAAACAGCATTACGGTATGGTAATAGATGCACTTGTGAGGGAATTTGCATATTGACGACAAACTGATCTAAAAAAAAAAAAAAAAAGTCTCCTGGGAATCTCTGTGTTGTTTGTGTTTATTATATGGGACTTTATCTCAGTTATTTACACGGCTCTTTTGGGAAATGTGTTGAAAAACCCTACTCTTGACAAAATCCCCCTCGTTTGTTTCCTGTCACAGGTGAGTTATTTAGTCAAGCGTCCTTATCGTCGTGTTAAGCCCCGCAGCAACACTCATAATGACGCTCCCCATAATCATGCTCGACAGTTATTTGTGCTACAAAACATCAAGTAATCACATCAACGTGGTTTTGAGGTTTCTCGTGTATGCAAGATTTGTATGCAAATCTGAAATGGAAAATGTGTGGGCGAGGGTTTTCCGTGCTGTTTTTTGTTGTTCTAATTCAAGGCTAGCACAACAAGGGACTGCTTAGTTGGGAACGAGAAAACAACACAATGTCTCCGCACTAGTTTGTACTGGTGGGGGGGGGGGGTTAGTTCTGGCGACCCCAAGACGCGTACTTTCATCCAAAGGATAAATTAGCTCATTTTCATGTTCTGTAGTGCCGCGATAACTCATAGTCCCGTCGTGCGTCTGAGCGGAGCCGAGGGGGGAGGATGAGAAAGACGCGTCTCATGGAAGCTTGACTGGCCTCCTGAAGGGCTCTGATGTGACCGACGCCACTCTCCTTTGTCTTCGCCGCTCCAATTACCTCGCTGACAGGTGCATGTGGGAAGCGTGACAATCAATTACGGTCCCTCTCCTCTCTTCTGTCCCCTCTTCGTCTTCCTCGCCGTCTTCATCGTTCTTTCCGCCTTGCCAAATGTTTTGCCATTATCTTACTCTTAATTGGCCACCTTTTCCTTCTTCCCTATCGTCTCCCCCCCATTCATGTCTTCTCTATCCTTGACTTGGTTCTGAATATCTCTCTTCTCATCGGAATCTATTTTCTCTGTCCTTATTCCTCTCCAGTTCACTGCAGCGTGCCTTCAGTCAGGGTGAGGAGAGAGAGAGAGAGGGGGAACATGCCATTCATACGGGGATGAGAGCAGTGGCTGTCTCTGAAGCCTCCTGTGCACCTCCTCTGACACATCATGCAAAATCACTGCCAGGCATAACGCGGATTTGCGCCTTGCCACTATACATAGATATAATTGTGGTGCTAGTACTCGCAGCACACCTTGAAATCAAGAACAAATTATTTGACCAATTACTGCACAGGCTTTTATGGCGTCTTTTCTTTAGGAGGGAAAATGGATGCAAAGCTTACTCCATTCATTGCTGTGACGCTGGCTTCCAATGTATCTACAAAATCAATAGGTTTCCTTATAATACCTTTGCCTATAAGACTCTGATGTCACTGCAGGTTTCAGGGTGGGTCTTGGTGACTTTTTAGTAAATGGTGAAAGTTTGCCACCTACTGGTAAAGCACCTTACGTTCATCATCTTCTCGCTCAGTGTATATGCGTAAACCTCTTAGTTGCTTAACCCTTTAAACATATATCGGCAACCCTTTTGCAGTATTTTTCAGTATTGGGCTGCAAAAGGATTTCCAAATGTAACGTACTGCATGTATCTATGGAAAAAAGTCTAGTCTGACATTGACAATGCATTTAACCTTTGTTTCATTTGGGCTAAATTGAAGATTGAACATATTTTTCTGTTCTTCTTCTAGTCAGATCAATAAACAATCACATTTTCATAAAGAAAAAAAAAAAATAGAATATATTTCATCTTTATGGCTCAATTATGGAAGGCACTGGAGTCGTGTTTTGGATGTGAACACATCAGGGTGAACACTTTTGCAAACTAGATTTCTTGTATTTTTTTTGTTATTTTTCAACTTTCATACAATTTCTTACATTCCTTTTCACTTTGACAAGAAAACATTTGATAAAAGCAAAGGCCAAACAAATTTAATAAAATAAAGAATTCAAGGGTACTTTTAAGTGATGATCACCAACACCCAGGTGTCCTTGAACATCTCATTCATCATGATATAAAAAAAGAAAACCTGATCTCCAACCAGTTCTTCATTTTTGCAACTGACATTTAGTAAGTACATGTAAAGGACTTATTTTGCCTTCACCAATAGCAGCCTGACGACATACTGAGAAATTTCTTCTAAAGATTCAAATAAGCTGAATTTCTAAATACAACAGAAGCACAACAGGCAGAAGGTCAGGGCAAAAATAAAGAGAAATAATAAAATAATAATAAAAGAGGCAAAAGGTTACCTTTTTGAAATGTGTCATGGCATCATTTGTTTATTAACGTTATGCATAGCCTTCCAACTTGATCATTGTACAGTATATGTTGAACTTTATGACATTATTAGAATATCAGGTCAGCGTCGCTGACAGTAGAAGAAGAAGCACTGCTGTCTGGAGCCAATAAGCACAGAGCCTAACCGCTCCTTGTTAGGCGATGGGGAACCAGGCGAGATACCCATAGGCATATGAAGAGGGGAAGCATGACATATAGAGTGTGGAGGGGATAGATAAGGAAGGGGGTGTGGGGGTGGTGGTGGCAAGGGGAGGATGTGTTTAAAGGGAGAGGGGGAGAACCACACACAAAGAAGGAGTACAGGAGTCAGAGAGAGAGAGAGAGAGAGCGAGAGGAGGGAGGGTTGGAGGCAGCAGGGGGACGCCAGGTATAGAAATGCAATAGGACCAGATCAGAGCCTTCAGACTCTTCATTCTAGTTAACACCACCCCTAGAATTTATCTGAAATTCTAGACTTTAACACGGTTCTCGAGTTTAACACGTTACGATCTATCCGTAACCAGTGCAACTCTGGCCTCTCTCAGTCTGAATATATTCCTGCTATTTAGTCAGAGTAAGCTAGGCTAGCGTGTTAGTATGCTAGCGTGCACTCACACTCACACAACCCTGTGCGTTTGAAGCAGGATCGGCAGCCCAACAGATCGGAACACCATGGCCAAAAGCATGCAAGCAATGTGGGAAACTTAAAAAAAAAAAAAAAAAAATGAAAAGAAAGAAAATAAATACATCTTGGGATAAAAAAAATCTTAATACATTATCTTAAAAATTTTCCTTTTCTTTTGTGTTTCATATATATATATTCTAAACACACATCTTTGTACATTTTGGTATAAGTTCTCTTTCTTGCAGGGAGGTCAGGGAGAAAGGGGACTGGGGTGTTAGAATGGGAGAGGGGCGGGGTTTAGGGCAATCCCACTTCCCTGATTGCCTTGTGCTGATGGAGGGGGAGGGGCATCAGAAAGACTCCTCCTCCCTCCAACCGTCTCCGCTCATGCTCAGTCTCTCGTTTTCTGTGGCAACCGTGGGTGACGGCCATGGAGGGAGGGGCTCAGCAGTGAGAGGACAAGCTTATAGGACGTCCAGGAAGTCCAGGACACAGGAAGTAGGAAATGACTACTAGTCTTTACTTCCTCTTTGGGACCAGAGCCAGTGGCCTGGGCATGGAGCTCCACTATCTCTTATCTGGGAAAATAATAGAAATCTGGGATCAGAAAATGAACCAGAACTCTGCAGTAAGTGATTTGAAAAAAGATACTGAGAATGAATTGACCTACCTTTGTTTCCATCCGTGTCTGGCGCTGACCTCTCTGGTCTTTGGCGTATTAGATTATTATACTTGACTTCAACCTCCTTTAAGAGAATAAAAAAAGGACAAAAAATACACTACAATGTCAGCCATGAGATCAAACTACATTAACAACAACAATGTATGTGTGTGTGTGTGCACACACACACATGTGCCTGTGCGTGCCAGAAAGGGATACCTTCAGATAGCTGAGGTTGGCCTGCAGGTTTCTAAGGTGAGACAGGACCTGTCTGCTGAAAGAGGAGAGGCTACCAGCCTGAGATGTTGAAGAGAACCTCAGATTGATCCCAGAGTCGGCAGCACAGCCCCGTGAGGTGCTCAGCTGCTTCCCCGTGGTTGCCGCTATGATGTCCTCGTCTGTGCTGCTCTCCCCAGCTCCGCCGTAACCCTCAAGGACCAGGTATCCTGCTGGGAGAATCAAAGAAGCTACTAAGTACGGCTAGCTTGGGAGGGGCTCAGGTAGACGGAGACATAGAGAGTAACAGTAGCACTGAACAGACTTCATCTTACAACGCACAGAACAAAACACAGTTGGGTCCCATCAAATCCAATCGAACACAAAACCACAATGTGCGTTGAAGTACTGTATATAACTTATATAAGAAATTGACTTCTCTGTGTGCTCCCAAATTCTGGCTGTAGATCCGACTCACCATAATCCTCGGGGGAGTCGAAGAAGCCCGTGTCCCCAGAGCCCAGGTCCTGAGCCGGGTCCTCGATCTGGGCGCGGTTCTTCTCTGAGCCGTTGTGGACCATCACCCGGGCGCGGCTGTCCACGGGGGTCCGCAGAGAGGTGGTCCTGAGAAGCCGGGCCCCCGAGGAGCGCTGGGCACGCTCGCTGGCCTCCTGGGACATTAGCTGGGTCACCAACACCTGCTTCAACGCCGCCACTGGGGAGAAAGGATGGGGGGTAGGAGAGGGGGGAAAGCCCATGGCAAAAGCGTTACGAGTGGGAGCAGGCACAGAGCACGTTCAGTGTGATTTATGTCCTCGTGTTGACTTCATGTAGCAGCGCATGTTTAGCATTGTTGGGCCTTCGCCACGTTCACTTACGTGTCTTCAGCGCCTCGTCTGCCCTGGAGGGAAACAGGCTGAAGGAGTCTCCTTCGCTGCTATCCTCGGCAACCTGGTAAGGAAGCTCCGGGTCCACGAAATTCTCCTCCTCCTCCCCTTCCTCTGCCTTCACTCCTTCAAAAGGATTGCTGCCCGGGAGAGAACTCTGCATCACAGTCCTAGATGCCGGGCTGCTCTCTTTATCTGGGGAGGTAAAATGATGACAGGATCAACTTCATGCTTGTGCTGGGTGGTGCTACTCCAGGGGTTAGGTCTAAGCGGAGCTTGGTAAAAGTGGCTTCAGTTACCCGTAGATCTGGTGCTGCCAGTGGATGTGCGGTCTGGGTCTTTACTCAGCCTGGACACGCCTGTTGTAATGATGTCCACGCCGTCTCTCTCCCCGCTGGCGCGCATGCGTGCGCACACAGACACACACACACACGCACGCACGCACACACACACACACACACACACAAACATAAATAAGAACTCACTTAAGTCACATGCTCAACAAACACAAATCAATCAACTAATCGATTCATAAAAAGGAGAAAGCAACGCACTCGGTCTGAGGTAATGGTATAATGCTGTGAGGTTTGACTTTCATGGCGTCGGCTCTCTGGGTGATTAGTCGTTGCCACCTGGTGGAGGGAGAAGAAGAAAGCCAATCATTAGTCCACTTAACTGCCGAACCCCTGAGAATGACAGCAGGTTAAAGGGCATCGGGACTCACGTTCTCTGATCCGAGACTGTGGGTGCCATCAGCTCGTAGATTTGGGCTCCGTTGTCTGACATGGAGAGGACGAAGAATGACTTGTTGTCTGGCAGGAGATTGAAGGGACAGAGAGAGGGCTTAGACATGGTTCAGGCTTGTATGCACAAAGGCACAGACTTACTGAGAAGCTACTCTCTGCTGTATGCCTGGCGAGGCCAATGCTGGCCATCTGAGCCACTTCTATTTTATCCTACGTTGATTTTTCTACTGCTTCGGGCTACCGTTTAGTCGTGTAGTTTGGAAATGAAGAACAGAGAGGCATTTTACTCCTGTGAGGAGGCTGTTGACTGACCTGTGGCCACAGAGCGCACCAGGACAGTGCTGAGCTTGATGATGGGGCTGAAGATATGCTTGGTGTCGGAGTTGCCGGCCAGGTTCTTGCTGTGGCACTTCAGGATCAAACGCTCATCCTGTTTCTGTAGCAGGACCAGGATGTCCTCCAGAAGGAGTGTGTACAGCTCTGAAAGGAGGCAAGGGTGGAAGTTATTACCCGACACCTTCAAAAAAAAATTCGATGTGAAAACATGAGAGGGTACGGAATACTGCATTGTAATACGTGTAGTATGAGCTCTTGGTAAACTACCGTACTCTCATATGAAGGTATGTATCACTGTATGAATGTGCGCATCAATAACATACCGATAGTCTTGTCTTTGTTAACTTTCCATGACAGTGGGCCCTCGTGCACCATCGTTCTCTTGGTCAGATCCAGGTTCTAGTGGATGAGAAAAAATGTGGGCGCAAATGGTTAGAACACAAGTGATACTGGTTCATGGAGCCATTTCCTGGCTGTATTTCCTTCCTATCTAGCCGATAGTTTGAATCGCGTGGGTGGGCAGACAGCGAGTATTCTCTTAAGTGAGGCCAAAATTTTTGTGTAGATCACCTTGAACTCCAGGATCATGGGGTTGTCTGTCTGCTTTAGAGAGGAGAGGTCCAATCTTCTCTGGTAGTCCTCCAATTTCTGGAAAAAAGGGGAAGGGATGGATTGAATAAGTGTAAGTGGTTTACAAAGGGTGGTGAAATATACATATATATACATATATAAAGAAGCCAGGGAAGAGAAGAAACGTGGTAGGACAGTAAATAAGGAAGGCCTAAGGGTTGCGTTGACGCTGGGGAAGAGGGAGACCAGGAAAAGGCCAAGATAAAAAACATGTAAACATCAAGACTAGCATACCTGCTTGTCCTCAGACTCCTTCACAGCCTGGTTGACGTGATTCAGGATCTTTCTACAACATTCTCCCGCCTGCTTCACCTTGTCCTTCTCCACGACGTTGTCTGAAAGATATTACCACATCAAGCAACGAATACAGCCTCCGCGCTTCTGTAGGGGGCAGTCCAGCAAATTGATATCTCCTCCGGCTATTAACACACTATCATTCTCAGAAATTATGATAAAGCAGCGGGGGCATTATGATCCCATAATAGCTGGTTATACTTTATCGTTAGTGCATTCTCTCGGTGTGGATCCAAAACCCAGGCCAAGATTAAAATGATGGACCAAATAATGGCGGAGACATTTCCCCAAAATGTGCATTACCGCCCCAGGACCATTAAAATGATAATCTCTCCATTTGTCTCTGTAATTCACTAATGGTTGGCGTGCTGCCATACAGAGCCCTGCTCTAATAAGACTTCATTTGGTTCCCTCTTTCTTTTTACTCAAGAGTTGGACGCCAATTGCCTACTGTTATCATTTGACATTTAGACTGAAGAAGCAGAGCCATTATCTGCCCACGATATGTTTCTGTGGTAAAGCACAGGATAAGTAAATTAACTTCTGTGATGAATTCATCAACCCGTTGAATTTAATTAAACTGAGAGCACAGGACGCAGAAAGTCTGTATGGGACATCGCTAAATCCTGCTATCAAAGTACGTCGCGTGTATAGTTTTTGCTGCGAAACAGGCAAACTAATTCCTAGTCTAAAGGCCAGCGGTCAGAGAAGCAGTGTTACACACTACACAGCTATCCACTAAGCTTTCCGCTGTCCAGAAATGGTGCCGGTTGTCCTCTCGTTGCCCTCTCGTTCCTCCAGTCGCTGGGATAAGGCAGACGCGGCAGAGGCCCAGTACTAGCGGGGAAGACGTGGCTATCAGTTACGCTGCCGTGAGCACATCACTGAGAGTGTGTGTGATGAGCTGGTCCGCTATGCGCGGCGTGCCATCACTACTGCTGTCACTACAGTCTAGCGCGCTATGCAACTGAACCAGAGTGTGTCAAAGAGTTACGAGAGAATGGGGCTGCGTCTTGGAAATAACGTGCGAGAGACGGTAATGTTTAATGGCGGGGTGGCTCGGCGGGTTAGCGATTACTCGTTCTTGGGAACGGCGAGTTACGAGTCGTATCCCCGTGACCGACGCCGTTCGCAAATTTCCCGTTGTGTTCGCGACGGACTGGCTGCGCCGAACTTCGAAGCGTTTCGTTAAGACTGAAGAAACCCGTGTCAGCGCTTCATACCGGTACACTTGGCGATGTTGTCTAGTAGCAAGGGGTACTTGGTGAGCCTCTGCATCTCCACAGGGATGATGTCCTTCAGCTGCAGCCTGCGACACAGCCTGTTACTCTCTGCCTCCTGCACACAAACACAAATACAGACAGGTTGGTTAGGCTTGGACAAAGATGGAGCATTTAAGTCTGAAGAGTGGTAATGACCCCCAGTAATGACTCTGAGCTACAGTTAATGTGTTTGTGGCCTTTCGATAGAAAAGTGCTAGCCTGACATTGCCAGACCAATTCGCAAATGCGAATTAGTCCAGAACCTCTCAGTTAATTTTCAATTTCCGAGGGACGTTATCAACGGGCGCAGACCAAAATGCCTCTGGACGCAATTGGATAGAACTACAACCAATCAGAGCAATGAAACGTGGCTATATTTGCTCTGATTGGCAGAGCGGCATCAGCGGCGGCCATCTTGGTTGTTTGCCTCAACGGCGCTCCTCTGTACAGCCATCGTATCAAACCTGCCCCATATTAGATAAACGCTTGTGATTGGCCTGGCCCAAGTCAGGCCGGTAGAAATCTGTCTGAACGGGAGGGGGACCAGACGCATCTGCCAAAGCAAATAAAACATGAGCTTGCAGATTCGTCTGGTACCCAGGCTAGAAAAGTTCCACAGCATGGCTATATTTCTCTCAATCTATACTTATTTTCTTGGACATATCACACAGTCTGAATGTAAATTTAATATTCCCTGATATTCACTATAAAATTTAAAGCTAGAACATTTTTCTGCTTACCTATCCAATCTGTCCGGATAGTCTAACTATACTCTTACATATTTATGAATACAGATGAAGGGCAATTTTATTGGAAAAGTTGAACTGCTGTCATAGAGATACGGCTACAGGCCAAACTATGAATTATAAAGCAATACCAAGAGATGGCAACGTTACCCCACAGCAAAATATTAACCTTTAAATGTGGGACTGTTTTGAACATTTTACTAAATGTTGTTTTTGTACTGTCATAACAACTCCATGCCTGGCTACAGTTGCCAACATAAAGCATGGAAAAAATTGTAAATACATAAACAGAAAAATTGGGCCTTTAAGAAAATATTAGTTTCAACAAGCTATAGCACGCAAAGCCCTTTAAAACATATTTGTTTTTGTTCACACAGTATGTTAGCTAACAATACTATTATCCCAGCCAGCTATGATGGCTGCAATGCCTTGGTTATTGTGCAGCGTAAACAATGAATGGTTATATTGAGAAAGTGAATATGATGAGTTGTTTTATGTACTGCAATTATTGTCATGTGTTGGAACACCACTCAGCCAAACACATGGTTAGAACTAACAGTGATGTACAATTACTACCATGCGATGTGTATGACTTACGATCATGTTCTACGATCCTATGTTACATATGTTTACGCGCATTCTCTCTAAAAGCAATTAATGGCGTCTGTTGAGCTTAGTCTCACCTGGATGAAGGAGGTGAAGCGAGAGTCTTTCTTTTGTCTGGTCTTGATGATCTCCAGAGCAAACGGCTGGTTGCTGCAGAACGTCCCCACGGCCTGCTTGATCTTCTCCTCCTCCCCACCGCTGAACTGGAGCCAGCCAAGCCAAGATAGGACAGAGCAGGGGGACAGAGACAGTCAGTCAATGAGCTGATCTAGGTCAGGGGTAGTTGCCATGGAAATATCTGCTATCAAACCACTGGTTAATGAGCATTAACTCCCAGAAGGGGGCCGGGCTAAAGCCCTCCATAGCAAAGGCAGCTCTTAAATGTAGACTAGATCAACACCCACACCCTAAGGGTAGTATTCACCCTACTTATCCCCCGTACAGCCAACACATATGGGGCTGCTTTTGATCTACTGTGTGGTGCATGATATCAAGAGACAAAGATGTCACCCAAATCTAGGCCGCTGTGTGATTGTCCATATACAACCGTTTACAGAAGAATGGAAATCTCTCTTAGCTTGGTCCCACTGAGATATACTATCGAGCCATTCCTTGATACTATGGAAGGAAAGGGGCAGTTGTACTGTTGGATTACATCTAAACTTTAATCTGTGAGGATTTAGCTATAGGGTTTACTAAACCTAATGTAATAGAATCTTGTTTTAAAAATATGAAATATAAATAAATATCAAACCAATACATGCTAATGAGCCCTTCCCTACCATAAGAAATATTCCTCATTCCAACAATATATAAAACATGAAGGGGCCCGGAGATGCAATCTCATACCAACATAACTGTTTTTTTGACAATGTAAAGCAATTTCAAGCAACAGTTCAATTTCTTTGTGCAGAGTAGTTTTTCCTACCACATCACTCATCTTGAAATTTATTCAATAGAAGAGAATGTTTCAAAGGGGGAAATACAATTTCAGCCTGAGAATTGTACTCACCCAAGAGAGCAGGTCATCTCCTATCTGATCAATTACTGAAGACTCATTCCTCTTCCGAATGGCTGCCATTTGATCCAATATTGAAACTGAAATTCAAAGGAGAGACACCAAGGGACATTCAGTGTGTGTGTGTGAGAGAGAGAGAGATGAGATGAGATGAGAGAGCATAGGACATGTAAATTGTTTAGTTCCTATATTTTATTAAACTTTTTTTGTAACTTATTTTTACTTTAAACTGGTTTACGTCTGCTGAGAGTGTGCAGCAAAGGCCTTGGACACTCATTCATTGGTTGCTAACCACCATCCAAAAGCAGTCGTGCACGGATGAGCAATTGTAATGGATTTCAGGCCCTCTGTGTGTGTGTGTGTGTGTCTGTGTGCGTGTGTGCATGCATGCAGTGCATGCAGTGCTGTACCATGCAGCTGTAGAATCTCTTCCAGGTTAGTGAAGATGTTCTTGATATCAGCAGGAGGCAAGATGGCCTCTTTGGAGAGCTTCTGGTAGAAGACATGGTCCAAAACTCTCAGCATCCGTACATGGGCACGCTCTGTGCAAAAGAGCTCTGGAAACATGGACAAACCAAAGTAGTCAGACAATGTCACGGATACTGAGCACAAGACTTTTAATTAAACTAAAAAGCTAGAATTAAAAAGGAAAAAAGCTAAATCGTCATCTGACGATAGCCGATAAGTTCCGAGGTTGCATTTCGGCCAATGCGTTCCGCCTCGTTTGCTCTCCTGCTCAAAGGTGATTGGTCAATACTACTCGGACTACACGCAGACTACAAACGGAAACCAGAATGCTTCCGATACCAAAAACTTGTCCCGTTGCCTACAGATTTTCCGGAGAATTCTAATTCTTGTTCAAAAAAACCCCCCAAACTGTCTATAATTTTACTCCTGTTTTATCTCTGGTTTTTACCCCTCTGGTTTTATTTCTCCTCTATGCCTCCTTTTAAAGTAGTTGTATTTTCCTGCATTATCTCATTGTTTCTGTAAAGCACCTTGTACAATGTGAAACATATAGCAAACTCCTCACCATTGATGACCTCCTGCCTTTTAATCTCATGAGGCCTGAGAGTGGCAAGGACCTCTCGCCCAACTAGCTGCTGCCAGTTCAGGGGGTCATGCTCTGAGTCTGTTCCCTGATCATCCTCACTCTGGACATCTGCAGCACCCGGCCCTTCAAGCCTAGACAAAATACACAGCCCAGGTTAGCTTTTAAATCGGCTTAATAGAGAAAACCTCAGTTCCATTCTTATGGGTGGAATGGACTTTAATTAGAAATGTCAACATGTTATCAGGTATCTTACCTTCTTATGGCCTTTGGTGTTCCTTCAGGGACTCTGCCAAAGATACAAAAGATTGATGATTACAATCAGTATGTTAAAATGTAATTCTGCGAAAGTGCCGTAGCTAATCAACTATGATTGCACCTGTCATTCTCTCGGTCTTCCTCCTGCAGTTGGTCCAGTCCATAGAGGTCAAAGTGCGAGGCTGGGTATGACAGGCCATCCAGAGGGTCGGTCTGAACGCCATCACTCAGCCTGGAGGGGCCAGAGGTTGGGGTCCCACCTGAGTGACAACTTAGAGGTTAGAAACCACCGCCATTTCATTCTGGTACCTTGAATTATTGACTTCGTTTGCTTGGTTGCTCACCGATATCTGCATCTTTGCTGTTATCTGAGCTGTAGGTGGCGCTGTTTGGGGGCGAGGTGGTGAGAGATAAGGAGTGAGTGAGTTCGGAGCCCTCGCTGGACTGGCTGCCTCTCAGACGACCAGCCTCCTGGTGGTCACTAGCCCCCAGCGTAGGCTGAGACAACTGCTTCTGGGGCCTGGGACGCCCGTCCAGGGCCTTGCCAACTGCATATAGAGACAAGCATCAAAACCTTGCGCGTAAAAGCGGGCACAAGAGAGGGATGTTGTTTTTTTTTGGATTTTTTTTTCTATGTAAAAGGCGGAACGTTTTGGAAGTAGCATTATCACGTTTGTTTATTCTAAACTCACCGGACGCTGCTTCGACGCGGCTCGGCCGGCGTTGAGGTCCAAGGATACTGGGAAATCTAGGTTTCTTCACCTTCTCCTCTCCCTCCTTCTCCGTCTTGATGCTTTTCTTT
>OMKK01010213.1:1530-12591 GCA_900302305.1 Polymixia japonica | reverse complement strand
AGTCGTTTGATCCTGGCTGCTGCAGCTGCTGCTACTTAGAGCATTTGTACTTGATTAGAGGGAAGTGGGTGGTCAGAGGAAAAGAGAGAAACCCCCTTCACCCTGATCTCTCTCTGTCTCTCTCTCTGTCTCTCTCTCTCTCTCTCTCCTCTATTTGTCTGTTGAGTATTTTCACTCCCATGTTCTCTCTCCCTATCTTTCTCCCCACATTACTTGTTCTTTTCTTCTTCTTTTTTTATATCTGCCTTCATGTCTTAACTGCTCTTTACATCTTTCTGTATTCCTCCTCCGTTCTTTCTTACCACACACTCCCTTGCTTCCCATTCTCCCGCCCTGGACTGATGGTAATCTATACCAATAGTATCAAGTTGGAAAACATGTCGTCCCCGCTGCCAAGCCTGCAACATGCAGCCTGCGTGGAATTACATGAAGGGCAGGAAACTAACTTTTCATCCCCTGGCCACAGTCACTAATAGGTCCCAGAACTAGCAAAGTTCACCATTCATCCACCTAAACCAGCCCCAACAGGAAGAGATGGATGGGAGGGTTGTTGTCTGGTAAGGTGGCTTCCAGAGTAGATGATCCTAACCGCCGCCAGAATTCACCTGCGTTCGAGTGCTGGCCGGTGTTAATTTCCGATCTTGATTACATGACATGGCTAATTGATTTTGGGAGGTATGCTTGTGTGTGTGTGTGTGTGTGTGTGTGTGTGTGTGCACGCGCGCACGTGCGTGTAATACATCAAAAGCAGACTTGGACTCGCCAGGCATTGTTAGTCGAGTGCCGCTGCTCCGGTCTTTGCTGTGGCTCCAAGATTGAAACCCCGGTCCAGCGTTTGGCCTCTGCTTCATCTCGCCTCCCTTCCCCTCTCCTCCTTCTCTCCTCCATACGTCGCCCTTTCCTCCATCCATCCACGGCCGCCTCTGATGTCTCCGCTGCCTAGCTTCTTTCCCGTATCGTCTTCCATTTTTCCCTCCCTCCGCGCTTCCTCTTCGTCCTCCCCCTCTCTCTCTTCCTCCCTCCTTCTCGCCCTCTCGTTATTTCCTGTCTTTTTAAGCCCGTCGATGACCCCTGTCACCTAGGCGATTATGAGAAACTTCCATTTAATGGTTCAGTCCTTAAGAACACCCCTGCTAATGTGAGATGCTAGTACTGATAGATGAGAAGTTAAAATACAAACTCGGTAAATTACAGTGGTCAGGTCCTAGGTGCAAGTCAATGGGATCCACTAGTAACCAATGTTTTGTTTTGTTTAGGTTTGGTATTCACCCTGTTGCTGGACGTATGCCTGGTCAGCTTAATGTGCTGTTGGCCGAGGCCGGCGTTCCCTATGATATTGTCCTGGAGATGGATGAGATTAACGAGGACTTTGCTGGTAAGACCCATCCCATCCTCCGTGGTTCAAACCTGGTAAAGTTATGAATTTTTCTGACTGCTGAAATCAAATATGCTATTTTGCATTGCCTTTTCAGAGAGCCCTTCTGATGTCAGTGGGAATCTCTTGATTTAGACTTTATGTCTTGACTTTCTACATACAACATTGTTTGATCCCAAAAAATACTTTCAGATTGGCTAGCATGAAACTAAGAAAAGTGGCTGAGATGTCCAACAGATTAAAATGCTTCTCAGGAGTAATGCAACAGTCAAGCAGATGTGGGCCAAAACCACCTGACAAAAAGGGAGTGGATATTGGCCATTTAAAACAACTACCGCTACAACCAAAGCAATATTTGCACTTACTCAGTAAAAAAATAAATGGGAAGAAAAAAAAGCTGAAAATATTGAATTAAATTATTATAATGTTTCCTTTGTTTCTTTTTTCTACGTGTTCAACCAGATACGGACCTGGTTCTGGTTATTGGCGCCAACGACACAGTGAACTCAGCCGCCCAGGAAGATCCCAACTCTATTATTGCTGGTATGCCTGTCCTGGAGGTCTGGAAGTCCAAACAGGTGAGACACCATAAGTGTGTGAGAGTGTGAGAGACAGTGAGTGTGTGGGGGTAAGAGTGTGACTGAGTGTCCAAAACTCCAAAAAGGTAAGGAGGAAGGAAAGATAATGGGTAAAATTGCATCCCGCAACTGGAGTAACGGTCCACATCTGTAGAGAGGCCTCCCTAGACAAGACAGACACAGACCTACAGAAATGCACACACACACACACACACACACACACACAGAGGCTTTAAGAAACACACTCTTGACACGTGCAAGCTCACACAGATACACACAGACTCCTACAGTCCCAGGTGCGGTTCCATCCTGATCCCATTAGTGGTGACTGTGTCGCTGTGGAATGATGACATTCGTAGCATCCCACTGGCTGGGCTCCGAGATCTGGGATTTATACAGTTCTTCCACTGGTTTCCACACACTTCCCCTAGGGAAATCACAGAGAACCGACTACCTAACTACACACACACGTACAGACACCGATGTACACAGTCGCAGGCACACGCACATATACACACATTCGGAAACACACACAGACAGACACAGTCAACTGATTTTTGTACATGTAAGTGCCCACAAACGCATGCAACTCATATTAGAAGACACTGACATAAACATCTTTTAGTCCTTTACTTCTGAGTGTTAGGAAAAAATGCCCAGTTGATATTACGCTGTGCTTCGTCTTAACTTCTTTCAGCACTGGTAGCACCACATGTGTCTATGCATGTAGCTTTTTTTTTGAGATTGCATCTTTAAGCTAAATCTATTCCCTGTGTAAGCTTTCTCTTTTA
Organism: Polymixia japonica; assembly: GCA_900302305.1. Taxonomy (NCBI): domain Eukaryota; kingdom Metazoa; phylum Chordata; class Actinopteri; order Polymixiiformes; family Polymixiidae; genus Polymixia; species Polymixia japonica. The sequence goes on along the minus strand of OMKK01010213.1, from coordinate 9,847 downwards.
GTAACATCTGGTATAATGGCATTAGTCATGCTAGCACAGATTCTCCGATGTAAAACGTAGGAGCTCAGTATACACAGATAAAGCAATAATCAAGATTCAAAACCGGCCCAGCTCCGTATGCAAATGATCCGTCTAGGTTCTTTTTGAAATTTTTTGAAAGATGTTGGTGTCAAAGATTGGAATAGGAGTCTGTACTGTATGTGCCGTTGACTTTGGCTCTGTATCAGAAAGAGTAAACTGTTTTGAAGGATGTACTCTGTGTGAGAAAGTATGCAATTTGACATCAAATCCTGCTTCACGATAACAACAGATAATAGCTATATAACGAGAGGGACAACTTTGAGGTCGCTTCACACAATAGACGTCAACACTAGGCCTTAAAAACACAATCGGACCGATTCCAATTGTCTTTCGATACATCAGTGCATCCCTTGATAAGATACTCCAAAAATTCCCCTTTTAAAGTGTTCCCGTTTAAAGTGGAGTTCAGTGTAGAATGTGTCATAAAATGCAGTTTTATATTTTGTTTGAACTTATCAATAATAATAGTTTTTGGCTGGATCGCAACAGTGGGCCCAGCCCTATAAATGCGAATGTCACTGTCACAGTCACTGACTGACTGACTCACTCACTCACTGACTCACCGTAGGTTGTTTGTAGTCATGTGATTCCGATGACGCGCAAAATTCATGGAACGGAACACAGGAAGTGAAAAGCAGAATGGATGAGATAGAGGAAAGCCTGTACTGTGCTAGTTTAGGCAGTATTACGAGAGAAAGGTATATACAGAAAATCACAACATAACACATCAAGTCGGGTAAATCAGAATTCTAGATGCAACACGAGTTGGCCCAGTTCTGACGTCATTGTCTTTTTCAACATAGCCGAACACAACAGTGAACGTCTGGAGCATTTTGTTAACGTTAAGAAATTTTATTTGATAATATCTTAGGAGAGCTACAACAAAATTAAAATGTAGTTATTATTTGAGGTCTAGTACCGTAACGTTCTGCTTTGTTCTACGGCCTGCTTCGTAAACCAGTGAAATAGCCCAAACGTGTTAACTAAAGCTAACAAGCTAATGATAACAACATTGGGCTTCTTTCTGAGTTGCGAACAAAAACCATGTGAATACACGGAAGTCGCGTGATCAACTACCACTCTGAGAAAACTATCATCCAATCAGTCCGACATGCACTTACATCCATGACTTGGATGACTCGGTTGACCGAGTATTGGAGTTTCCCCATTGGCCGATGTATTCATTTCAAATTAAAAGCCCTCTAGCGACAAGGCTTTTGGCCATGGTCCAGACATATACTAGGTTTTGACCTAGTCTTGTTTAAAGCTGCACTGTCGTCCAGAATTATCTGTCTAATTTCGACTGAAAGCGATAGGCTGCCATCATGTTGATGCATCCCTAATAAATTGCATTACCTGTGTATAGACCTCTTATGTAATTTATATCAGCTCTTTTTTATGCTCTGTACATTGAGCTATCCAGGATCAGTGTATCCACAAGAACCCTAACCATCTCTTACCCTTTATTGTTTACTTGCTGCAGATAATTAGGTGTGTCTTTTTTGTCCAGATAGCTTGCCTATATAGGAAAAAGATCAAAAGAGGGACCTCTTGAACTAAGCTATCAGGGATCGGCAACGGTACGGGAGGCGACGCGAGAAATGTAGTCAGTTGCGTTATTCATTAGTGCCCTGTAAGACTAAATTGTAGCAGGCAGTGTACTCGGCATAGGCCTGTTTGCCTGACCTGAATAAGACCTGTTCCACTCCTGCTGGTGCCAATTGCTTAACAGATTTAGCTTTGGTTGCACCCTTGTCCCAAATGGAACCATGTGCCCTATGCATTATGGATGAAGTGGAGAGAGGAAGAGGAGGAGAGGAAGAGGCAGGCTGAGAGCAACATAAGGAGAAATGGGATGGATATAAGTGTGTGTGTGTGTGTGTGTGTGTACTTGTACTTGGTACACACAAGTGATGAAATCACCTGGTTACTGGAGGGATCATTTTCTGGTCACCTTTGATTGGTTCCCACAGTTCTCTTTAGAACTGTTGATTTGTTTCACTTGATACCTCCGCCACAACGTTCCAAGTATCTTTCAACATCTGGAGCGATACAAGGCAAGCAGACGGAGGTGGTAGAGGGAGAGAAAACGAGAGGGACAAACTAATCTCTGGTTTGACTTTAGAGAGAGTCTGGGTTGCTTACGAGAGTGTACAGATCCCAAAAACAACTACTATATCCAACACTGTATGTTTAATAATCTGGCTAACTTGTTTGTGTGGCTGTGTCCCTCTCTGTCCAGGTGGTTGTGATGAAGCGTTCCCTGGGCGTCGGTTACGCGGCTGTCGACAACCCCATCTTCTACAAGCCCAACACCGCCATGTTGCTAGGCGACGCCAAGAAGACTTGCGATGCCCTCCAGGCCAAGGTCCGCGAGTCCCAGAACCAGTAGGATGTCTCCGCCCTTAACTGGGCTCCGGTCAAGAGAGGCGGGGTGGCGAAGGTAGAGGACGATGTGGCACAGTTTTCCAGAAGTATCTCCAGATTCTTCTTTGTCTAATTGTATCTAAGCAGGTGGAACAAAGATGGTGGTTCAGTAGAACCCTCTTAGGAAACCCTGCCCAGGATCTATAAATGAAAGAAATGATAAATGGTTTCATAGAAAATGTGGTTGTGGAGTAGAGGCCAAGGAATGGAGATACAGTAGATAAAATACAGTTTCTGTCGAATACTACTCTGTTAGTTGGACATAAGTAGAATGTTTCCTCCTCTTGAAATATTTGACACTTCTTTTATTTATAGAAATTGAAGGGAGAGAGTGTTGACCAGGTGCACTTGACCGGTGCACTCTTAGCAACAAATCGCATAGAGTCGTAACTTAATTTCAGTCGATTATAATAATTTAAAACAACAATCACGAATTTGGATGTATTAGGATGTTAGATGTGTTAAATTGTATTGTTAATCGAGAACTCTTAGGAGCTAGACAATAGCTAGACAAGTGGAATCCTTTCTTATTAGCTGGGTTGGAATTGACAAGGAATTTAAGAGGACGTATCAAACGCTGATCCTTAGAGAAATAGAGGTAACAAGAGAAGAACAAGAGGGGGCCCAATAAGTGACTAGTTAGACTGTAGCATTGTTTTTCTTTTTCAGTGTAAAGGTTTTTCTCCTTTATTTTCTTTATTGTTTGCTATTATTATGGTATAATAAGTAGATGTTCTTTTTGATCTATTACTTAACAATGGCTTACATCACACCAAGTGTGTTTCCTCCTGATACCCCTTCTTTCTGTACAAGCAAAAAGAAAAAGAGCAGAATAGTGCAACATTTTTGTAAAGCTATTCTTTAGGTAACTGGAAGAATTTCCAGTTTTATACTGTATTTAGAAGTTTTTGTATTTTGGCCTAATAAGTCTGATAACTCTGTAAAGTCTCTATTTGGTAATGTCTTAGGCTCTGTTGCCAGAATGTAAGTCATCTAACCGTTTGTAGTCATACTATTTGCTTTTTCTCTTTTGTCTTGAGTTTTTGTGACCCCTGTGCCTTTTGTGCATTAATCGTCACACGTGGATCCAAAATCGATTTGAAATCCATTCAGATGTCTATGATTGAGTTAGCACAAACAAACCAATTGATTTGAACCTCAAGTGTAAGGACCCAGCTGTGTTGCTCTCCTAACAAACACTTTGCTGCCCTTACAAATGCTCCAGATTAATTGAATGGATTTCTATGGTGTTTTCGATCCTAGTGTGTTTAACCATCCTGTGTGACTTAGTGGTAAAGATGTTGCAGTACATGTGATTCTAGCCTTTGACCTTTAAGATGAGAATGTGGCATCATTTCACCCTCACCCACTCCAATAAATATGTCCTAATTATTGTACTACAGGGATGATAAGAAGTAACGATGGTTGAAGTTTAAAGTAAAGCCAAATGTTACCCTGACAGAGATAATGATGACGATGATATTGATGTTGGTAGGGATCATATGATGCAATTGTTGTTGCATGTTAAACATACAATTACGGTTTCATTTTTTTCCAACATTTTATCATTCATAAGTAACATTCTACATTATTCCGCAAGCATTCATGAATTTTGTTTGCCATATACATAAACTTACGTGCCAAACCCCAACCCTTCCCCCTTTACACTAATGTCAATAGACTCTTAAGGCCCTTATACAATACAAACTCAACTCTTGATACAATGGCAATCTTCCTTGTACTCATTCAGTCCCTTCAAATCTACCAACAGTACTGTATGAAGTTAAGATGGGGAATGGGTCAGGACTAGGCTTGCTGACCAATGAAGTTTCCACCTAGGGCCTGATACATCAACCATGACAACTACCCTACCTCTACATAGAACATAAAATGACCAATAGTCTTTCACAGGACCTTTATCTGACCAAATGCCTACCTTGAAATCTATCAAAACTATAACTGACCAGTTTTCTTCCATGGAACCTTGATCCAACCAATCACCTCTCATATAACATTCACTTGACCAATCGCTTTCTCTCTTGTGTTAACATTCTGTTCTTAACCATTGGACCTCAGTTTACAGCTGGCTACTTTGTTTTGTAAGTTTAGCTTAGAGTTGCAAATGAGTACTCATGAAGGGTTGTTGTTGTTACACAAACATCTACATGTCAATTTACACAGCAAATGCAGTCCATCCAGACCATTCGATTGAAGATCTCACGCCATATTTGTATGCTGTAGCTATTTGCTGAGATAATGATCAAATTAAGGGAGATTAAAAGAACATTTTGACGGTTGTACTGAGGCTAATTTGTCCCAACATTTTTTTCCAGCAGAGTATTTTTGTAAAGAGAGTCCCTAGTTGTGTCGAGCCATTGATGCTTTGATAAGAAGCTTGGGAGTTTTGTGACGTTTCAATGCACCATGTTAACGAGATGAATGAATTGTACTATGAACAGTTGTTTTTTTTTTCCTCTCTAGTTGTCACGGAAAATTGTCATCCCTAATAAACCTGGATATATACCTAATACATTGTTAAAGTCTTATTTGTCCCGGACAAACCAGTGCTGGTGAATTCCTAATGGTGAGCATATTTATCTGAAGGTTTCCCCCGAAGTCGTCAAAGGACTTGATAGTAGTTTATAGCCTTTACAGTTTTGGATGTGAACATGCTCAACAGCGTTTCAGTGGTAGTTTTGTGTCGTTAATTCCCCCTTCATGATTTCCCAGCCAATCCAGGGGTTCACCCAGTGCTCTTCCTGTCACAATGCTACTTCTCTAACTTCCTGGCTGCCATCACTCCGGCTGGAAAAACCAAATGGATCTCATTCAAAAACCTCATGTCAAAGGAAATAGGCCTATAAAATATTTTGTGACATTTTTTTGCATTTACATTTTCTTTAAGGCTGTCAAAAAATAAAATTTCAGGGGGTCTAAATAAAATTTAATAGGCAGGGAAAACCTATCTGTAGGAAATGCTTTAGAAGTGCCATATGGTTCTCCAAATAGTTTATAACACGATAAATGGAAATGAAATGGATCTTAAGTGTTTCTGATATGCCAAGTTCAAGTCAGACATTTGTTGGCTAGACGTGCAAATACAAAACATAGTTACTTAGGAGACATTTAACAGTGGAATCAACCAACTGATAACTGTATTGTATGATTTATGCCTTGGGATTGTATGTGTTTGCTATGATGTCGCCACAACTATAATCCAACCCGCAAGCTTCATTCTGTCATGCACAGAGCATCTGTGCAATTCATCAAATGAGGTTTTCAGATGAATACAATTGGTGGGACTTAAAGGAATATGCCAACTTTTTGGAAAATTTGCCCTTTGGACAACTTACTTATGTGTTTTATATGATGACATCAAAACCTTCCGTCTATCCGGTAGAGATTGTTTGCTCTGGTGCCCAATAGAGACACAGCGCAACACGTCCTACCCACCAGAAAACCATGCCCACCAGAGGGGAAAACAATCAGCGCCATAATATGCAACCAAGGGCTGAAACGCTAACAAAATGCCTGTAGCTAGCTAAAAAGATTTCAGCATGTCAAAGGATTATTTTAGCACCCTACCAGAGAGGAAAAGGTATATTGACAAACTCAATACTGTCAGCCTTACCTTGCTTTTCTTGGAGAAATTATCCCACTGAATGGCCAGAACTATTGCCTGTATCCACCTTTGTCTTCTTAAAGGTTCAGTTTTTCGGTTCAGCAGCTTATACATATTTAGTTCTGGGTTCTTTACCCTGTTGGTAGTTGCGCTCTGTCTCTATGCTAACATTGTGTTAAGTAACATAGGCAATTAGCTAAGCCTAATGCTAAAGTGTTAGCATTGGTTACCAGAGCTAATGATCTACCGGAGATAGACGGAAGGTTTTGGTGTCTGTGCTCTTATCGCATAACCAGTAAGTTGCCCAAAGAGCAAATTTCCCAAAAAGTTGGTGTATTCCTTTAAAGAAGAAGATTGCATGCGCAGGATAGGGTGGCCACCTCTGTAACCTCCAAATGTTCCTCTGCAGTTGAAAGGATTGCATGAGTCTGCCATGAGGGCTGGGATAATAACCAAGATGTAAATATCAATTTCTATGACATTTTCACATACAAGCAGCACTTGATTGCTATTCATCAATGGGTAGCTGTTGGGAACTGGAGGCACTTAAAAGAGGAGTGGTACCTATCTAGATCTATCTAGAAGTAGACAGTAGTGGTTGGATTTCTGAAAAAGGGGATCGCATGTGTGTGTGATGAGGGTGGCTTCATACTGTAACAAGTAGCACTCAGACAGGCTCTTATCTGCTCTCAGCCTGGAGGAGATCTGAAGAGAACCTGTCACTCCCACAGGAGAGGCCAGATAGAGAGATAGAGCTAGAGAGAGGGATGAGAGGGGTGACGAGATACTATTTATAGAGCAGCGTGCGTGTCTGAAGTTCTTCAACACGATGAAGCCAATTTGTTTGCTATTTTTGCTTTACGGAATAGTTTTATCAAATACTGACTGCATAACCGGAGGCTCCGGACAAACACAAATCAAACGTGTCCTGTGTTCCTCTTGGGACCTGAAGAATTCTACTCGGCGCTGTGTCCTTTTTGCTGTGTGTGAGAGATCCATGGTCTGATAAAGTCTGAGGTGACAGCCTCCTCATCTTAAGCTGGTCTATTGTCAGACCACCAGTATTTATCCAGGGCTCTGAAGAACAGCCAGCATGCTTCAGCCACAATCAGCCTCCATCCTCTCTCCCTCCTGGGTTGGGCTCTCCTCTAACGACTCCCTGAAAAGATCCAAGATTTGTTTTGCCTGGCGTTGCATGCGATTTGGTGAAGAGGGTATTTAATTATTTGCAGAAGGAATTTCTCTGTTTTTGAATGTGTTTGAGGAGGAGACATGCTATGGAGATTCCAAGTGTCCGTGCACGTCTGTGTGCACAGAAGAGATGTGTTAGAAAAGTATATGTATGCGTGTCAGAATCGGGTTTATTGCGAAGTAAGTTTACACAATACAAGGGATTTGCCTTGGTATGTTTGTGCATACAATAAACATTTACAATAAACAGAGAAATAAGAAAGTATAAGTAAAAAAGTCAGACAAGTACTGCAAGTCAAAAATAGAAAATAAAAATATTTACAGTACAGAATAGGAAAAAATAATTAAAAAAAAAAAGTAGCATATTAATACATTCTTTAATTAGAAATATTCAACCGATTGAATTACCATTCTTAAGATGTTGTACCCCTTACTGAAAACACACACACACACACACACACACACACACTTTTGCACAAAACAAACTCGCTTTTAAATCCTCCTGCTTAAAATGACTGTCCAGCAGTGTTTCAAAATACTGTTAAAAATAAAGAGACATGCAGAGTTATGGCAGAGACATGTTTGGCAGAGTTAGTCTGATTCCAGAAGAGTGGTATTAGTACAGGACAGGGAACCGAGATGAGATGAGAAAGGAAGAGCATTTTAGATTAATGTTACAGAGACAGGCTAAAACCTTTATATGTTTGATTCTGTGATGAGCGCCAACCTCAGACCCCTAAGCCCTCCAAGCTATCTAGAGCTTCAAACCCACAGCCCCGCAGTGGTGTGTGTGTGTGTCTGTGTCTGTGTGTGTGTGTGTGTGTGTGTGTGTGTGTGTGTGTGTGTGTGTGTGTGTATGTGTGTGTATGTGTGTGTGTATATGTGTGTGTATGTGTGTGTGTGTATGTATATATATGTGTGTGTGTGTGTGTGTGTGTGTATATGTGTGTGTGTGTGTATATGTGTGTGTGTGTGTGTATATGTGTGTGTATATGT
>OMKK01010205.1:3231-13563 GCA_900302305.1 Polymixia japonica | reverse complement strand
ACCAGCATACACACACACACACACACAAATCCATACACACACACACACACACACACACACACACACACACACACACACACACACACACACACACACACACACACACACACATGCACACACCCCTCACCGCACTGTACAAGGCATTCTCCCCGGCTCAGCCAATAGGAGAGCAGGGGGTTGATGATTGGACAGCGCAGCCTAGCGCTGCACGTACTTGAATATGCAATGGTCAACCTCTCCATTAAAGTGACATCCATGCCCCCGTGGATTGATATATTCATCTACAGATTTTGCTCCTCTATTTTGCGACTTAGTCTCGCAGCCTCACATTCAACCCCGCCCTACAATACATATAAATGTTATATTGTAATGTAAAAGGGCAATGCAAATTTCAAGGGCTCTTTTTAAGGACAGAATTTGCTTAATGTATGCATTCCCTGAGAGTCATCCTTCTTTTTAAATGAGGTTTTCATATATGTATACAAATACTACATTTGCAATTCATTTTGTGCCTTGGCTGCTTTCACTGGAATTATATTGTTAACAATGTTGTTATTACAAACCCTTTAACATGCAAGTCCACAGAAGATCGAGAGACAGAAACAATAATGTCAAAATTCTACACGAGTCACACACATAATAGGACAATTTGACCATCTAACATCTCATAGTTCCATTTTCTCATGATAATCTTGTTTGTTTGAATATGAATATTTTGTAATAATTTAATTTCATATCTTTTTTCCTTTTGATATACCGCCCCACCATGTAAAACCAGAGGTGTCCTCCCTCTCCCTCAGATCCTGTCTCTGGGCCTGCCCACTGCTTCTAGTACCAACCAGGGGTTTGTGCTTGTGCTTAAAACAACTTGTTAAGTCATCTCTACAGGAGAGTACATGGTGCTGTAAATGCAGTGCACTCTTTGCCCTATGTATAATGCATATGGTGCTATTGATGTTTTAGTCGAGTTGGTCTTTGTGCAGTGGGTTTTCTATTTGGAGTGCATAGGGGTTTTGGCTTTTTACTGGTGTGAATGCTAATGGTGATGCTAATGGAAATTATGTTTTGACATGTCACCGTGTGTGACGTGATATGTTTTGTTTCATAGTATTTTAGTAGTAGTAGTATTAATGCAAGTTGTGGTGGTGATTGTAGTGGTAGTAATAGTAGTAGCAGTACTAGTCGTAGTAGTACACTGTTTGTCTTAGTACTAGTAGAAGTACACAATTACAAGAAGTAAAATAAATCAACAAGGGAAGCGGGGAAATGTGCATAGTTTTAATCAAGTAAATTCCCCTTGAACTACTGTCACAGTATTGATTTTTCCTTAATGCTTAATGAACTCTGCAAGCTTTGCCGGGGAGCATTACAATACAGAGATTCCTCGTATGAGACAGTATAGAAAGACTGTCTTTTGTAACATGGAAACAACATTACACTGGACTGTATTCTGACATTGCAAGCCACTTAGAGATGTTACCTTGGTGAACACATCCACAGGCAACAGCAGGACAGACAATGGGGTACAAGGTACAAGGATTATGTTAATGGGACTCTCCTCAAACTTCAGTGTTACTTAAAGGCCCACATGATTGATTTTGACACGTTTTTGGGCTGATACATGCATCCCGGTGTTGCAGAACCGGTTCCCACAAAGAATCAAGTATGAAAATGTCCATTTAAGGCAGTTATGAGTATTTTGGGCAGAAAATTCAATTTTCTAAGTAGAGCCAATAACAATTTCCCCCGTGACGTGACGCATGTTGTTTGATGCAGTGACTGGCTAGTCTAGACAGACAGCTGTTTGTAAAGTTACTGCCTATGTCAAATAAAACTCTCCAAAACTCCATACCTGCCTCTCTCCAAAACCCTATACCTGCCTCTTTGCAACAGAACAATCTTTTGATTTTGAGAACTGCACCTTCGCTATAGTATATCATTTTGGGAATTGCACCAGTAAGGCTGATGCAGGAGTGCATTGCTTAGTTTTAGTTTTTGGTATTTTTTTCTAAAAAAAACCAGCCAGAAATGATGACTGGGTTGGGCCTTTAATTTAACAATAATTTGTTTTACAATCAAGCAAATACTAATCTAATCTAATCTAATCTAATCTAATCTAATCTAATCTAATCTAATCTAATCTAATACAGTCTGTTCAATTTTGGTATTGTTATTTTTGTAGTCAGTCTATAGAAATACATTATTATCAATCACTGATTTTAAAATAATAACCTCAACAGCTGGCAAAGTGCACCAGTCACCTTCATGAGGCTAATATACAATACGTACACATCATACTAAATGGCGCTCTAAATTTGATTTGTGGGGCACCATGGTTTGGTTGCCTATATGTTCAATAGGATGAAATCATATGTCGTCATATGTCACCCTTAATTGCTTTCTGCTTTCCTTTTACTGCGTTTTCTTTTCCCTTTTTATCTCCGGAGAGCACAATGTTGTTATTCACACATTGAGAGGTAGGAGAACGAGGAGGAAGTAATGATGGTGTTGTCATGGCGTCAACATCACCTCTGTCTCACACTTTGTCACCACATAATCACACATGTACATTGAGGAGGGAAAGATTAGCATAACCGTAGTAACACCGCAATTATCGTTGTATTTATCAAAGACTGTTATGTTGAGATTTTCTGCCAGTGGTTCAGTGGGGGAAGACTTGCACAAGGCTGAATGCAAAGCGCACAAAATAAATTATTTTGGATGCAATCGATGTTTACCATTTTCAACTTTCATATTCAGGTCATCTACGAGATATTGCTACTCAAAAACTGCCAAAAAGTACCATTTGAGGATAATTGAGTAGAAATATGACTGTGTTGTTTAAAAGTACTCCAAGTACCATTCATTATCCACTTTATTCAGTACATCAGACTATTCCTTCTTAACGGTATTAACTTTGAAGCCAAAGATAAAAGTTAAAAGTGTTAACTTATTGAGCGTACTCCGGTTGCTTCCTGATTGCTTGAAATGCTCTTATCTGCGAAGTAGGTTGTAGTGATGGTACACCTTTATCTTTTAACTAGTAACTGCAGGGGGAAAAATAAACAGCCCAATTACGGTGAAGTTCCCTAAAATGGAAACACTCAAAAGTTCCTCAAAAGTAATCACAATAAATATGCATAGTATCTCTCCATCTCTGCTGTTGTTGACCCTGGAGGGGGATGGACAGGGCTTAATACCCACTCGCTTCTGTGTCTCTCCCTTTTCATTCTTCTCCTTTGCACATGTCAGCTCAGCCAAGAGTGAACAGCTGTCTCTATAGCCACCAGATGACTGTAATGTACAAATGTCTCCACAAGGACCAGGGATGTTAGCCGCTTTCAAGAAACATGCTTGGTAACAATCCACAGACCTTCATACAATAAGTACTATTTGCTAGCCTTTGTACACAATAATACAGAGATTGCAAAATTCTTTAAATAACACTAGTGAACTCTCAACAAAAAGCTGCATAAATGTAATTGCTGTAGGTCGTTTTCAAGTACAAAACATTCCCAACTGAATCATTAAAAAACCACTAGGACTTTGGTGAACACATTCTGGTACAGATGTGTTCCGAGACCCTTCGGATGCTGAGGTCATTAGTTAGGATGCCGAGGTCATTAGTTAGGATGCCGAGGTCATTAGTTAGGATGCAGAGGTCAGTAGTTAGGATGCAGAGGTCATTAGTTAGGATGCTGAGGTCATTAGTTAGGATGTTGAGGCATTCATTCTGTGTGTGACAGTCTCTGTGTGCGGCAGGGAAGACAGAGAGCAATGAAGCCCCGGCATAGTGGCTGTGGCGGAACTCTGTTCTGCAGAGAGGCACCTGCTGAGAGTCTTGGCTGAGCACAGCGGACGAGACAGGAGGCTGGGAAATGAACTGCGATGCCGGGCTGGCTGGCACACAGAGGCAGGGACGGGATCCGGCAGCTTGTCCAATGTCCGTCCCCTGCCCCCCCGCCGCCGCCTGCCCTCTACACGGACACCATTAAAGCAGGCAAGGGCACCTGACAGGTGGGAGGGGTGGAAGGGATGGCATCTGCCCAGAGATAGGAATTAAAACTCCTAAACAAGAGGCCTGTTAGTCAGCGGGATCTGGGAGGATTTGTATCAGAGGAGAGGGAGCTGGCGGTCATTCAGAATAAATGTGTGTGTGTTTGTGTGGGTGTGTGTGTGAATATGTAAATATGGCAAACAGTATGTACATTTGTGAAACTGTGAAGCTTGTGGTTCCTCCGAGCTGTCTGTTTGACACTGTCCTCTCACTCTCAATCGTTGCCTATTCAGAAAACAACATTGCAGTATGAATATTGCCAATTGTCCAGGGTTTTGTAACCTTGTTTGCATAATCTGCTTGTAAAACCTCAGCGGATGCCTGAATAACAAGTCTGAATAAGGAGTGGATAAACTTTTCATTAGAATATGCAATCACTTGGAGCCCGACATTAATTTTTAATGATGCATTGTCCAACAAATTGCCTAACACACTTTTACTGACCAGAGAAGACGAAACAAAAGATGAGATGATAGCTTCTCCTTCGGCTCACAATCAATATGTCACAGTCGGAAGATGTATGGGGGTAATTTCACTTGGCTAGAGAGTACAGAGAAACCAGAGACTGTAGGAGGCTTGTAAGATGCTTTTCTCGATGGCGTGTACAACAGCGACCCATTTTAATGATAAACACACTTCTCCCACACACACAAGGATACATATAATACGTGAAATATATATATAATACATATAATACATGAAATAATCCCAGCATTACTGTTCATCCTCTTTAACATGCTAGTCTATCTGTTTATCTATCTACTTACCTGTCTGTCTGTTTATGTGACAGCCTGTCTGCCTGTCCGCATGACTTACTGTATGTGTCTGGCCGCCTGTCTGTCTCGCTGGTCTCTCTCTTTCCATTGTGTGTGTGTGTGTGTGTGTGTGGGGGTGTGTGTGTGTGTGTGTTTGCGTGTATGTGTGTCTAAGTGCTTTTCAGAGTGCACGGACACAGTAATTACAGTGCAGAGAAGACCCCACAACCCTGGCCCACCAACACACTCACACGCCGTCTCCCACACACTCTCCCTTCCACGTACTTTGTCTATTACTCGCTCATCGCCTGTCCCCGCCGTCACGTGAAACTTGATAGCCGTCGGTTTCAGCTTGATTCGATTTTTGAATGGCGTTCCTGTGCCTTATCTGCTTGGGGTCTCTACTAATGTGATACTGATTATTCTGAAAAATAATACACGGTGTCCACATCTCTCTTGAAAGTTATGCATTTGAACCAAGTTGGACTCCAACAGTTAAAAAGATATCAATCAATTCCTTTTGGATATAGAGCACAAGTGCAGCAGTAGTATAGATATAGGTATGTATACAGTAAAGTACCATTCTCTGCTACAGCATACTGGTGAAAATACCTCAGAAAATATGGAGAGCAAGGTGTCGACAAAGCTGTTGTCTCAGTGTTGGCAAGGATCTTGTTCTTGGTGGGGAGGTCGACCAGATGGTTCGGCCCGTGATTAGACTGAACCACATGCCTGCGTCCCAGGCAGGGCCCAGGAAGGGTCATACTTCACATACACGAAAGAGACAAAGTAATTCAGTCATCACCTACACCTCACCTCCAGCTCGCGCGGATATTTTTAAGCCAACGCGCGACCACAGGCTAATAACCCGCGCTACGCTAGATAGTACGTGTAAATCCGTGTTGAATATGGATCACGAGCATCTCCCCCACGTGTGTTCATGCTGCTCCCGCGGGCCCCCCTGAGGAGCACGAGTGCTGACCAGGCACATAGAGAGACGGAGTTAGACAAAGGAGGAGAGGGAGAGATAGCAGACAGACAGACAGAAAGTGATAGAAAGGGAGAGACTGTGTAATGAGGGTCCTATTGTTGAGGGAGGAGGGGACGTCTCCTTTCTGTCTTAATGAAGCGGGAGGAGAATGGCACTGGGATAACAGTAATGATGTTCTGCGCTGTCTAGATGACATGCGTGGCATTTAGACAGAGACAGAGAGAGAGAGAGCGAGAGGGAAAGAAGCGAAATGATGATGTAAAATGAAAAGAACAGCTTTGGGTATCTGACAGTGGTCACATTCTTTAGTTTAGCATCTACATCTCCTGGAAGATGATTGTATATCACTTCCTTTCTCCTCAGAGTTCCTGTGCCCGCCTGCCAGATGCTCACTTCGCTATAGGTTGTTGTAGCGTAGATGAGGTCAGGTGACCACAATGCCGTTCCATACTGGAACATGAAATTGCACGTGGGCGTGTGCGCATGCGGGTCTGTGTGTGTGTGTGTGTGTGTGTGCGCGTGCGCGTGCACGTTCTATTATTTCTGCGCTCGCTAATCAACAGAAACTGTTGGGCGAGAGAAGGTCAGAGAGGAGATTGGGTTTGTCTGAACTGAATGAAGGCAGCCCCCTATAGGAACCCATGGAAAAAGAAGAGTGCGATATGGTTCACAGGGGAAAAAAGCCCTTCAAAGATGATTCTTAATCCTCTTCTACTCCAGCCCCGCCCTCTCCTCCTTCCCCCAATTTAATCTCTGACACTACATTAACATTCACATTTTTCACAGCAATTTGGATCTACTGTATGCTGCGACCACCTACATTTATTCATTTAGTCTAATTACCTGCTGCTGGGATGGGGATGGATGGTTTAACCTTCTCACAGCTAATTTCTCGTGATTTCTTTCGAAGCCGCACCGCAAGCTAGTCGGGCGAATTGTGACCTTTTCCAATTTTATTATCAGCCGGCACAAACAATGTGACACTAATCAGGATAATGAGGCGCTAGCTTTAAAATAAGCATACGATGTCTCCCCCATCTTTTAGGATTTGTAACAATAAATGCCAAGAATGACAATGAATTATAGATTTATTAAATCGTTGTATTTGGTTTTTATTGATAACGCCACCTGGAAAACGTTTACGACTCAAAACTCGTGGAACATTCGTCAACAAACTCTTGCAGTAAACTGAGAAAATCTATAGTGTGTCGCATTAATTGATTAAAAAATATATACTTTGTTGCTTGTGAGCCTTGAGCTAGCACAGCCATATCCTCTTTATCCGAGAACTGGTCAGTAGGTTAGCTTCTTTTGAACCTGTTGCAGTGATTGTCGTGGACATGTACATTCAAGCACATTCATTGTGTGCTCAGCATACTAAGTCATGTCAGGGGAAAGACTTTGAACACAACAAACAACCAAACAATCAATGTTTTTTCCACTGGCCAAATAGAAGTGTTGTCTTTGGTATAAGAGACTGCGTTTGTTTTGGTGCTCATGGTGAAGACAAAATAATGGAAAATGGAGATAGGGACTCGTGGGCACTTGGGAACCTCGCTATGTGTGATTTAACAGGGCTGCTAGTCACATGACTTTCAGATGGCCTCTAATGCGTGCTTGAATTGCGTGGAAAATTTGAGACTAACCTTTACAAGCATGCGAATCAAACATATCCACAATGCAAATTAGACTGCCACCTGAAAGAATCCACATTTCTTATATTTTGTCATGTGTTTTCATCCCTCGGGTATGTGGTAATTTCTCAACACAATTAGTGTGAGTAAACTTTGTTAAAAGGTCAGCAGTGAATCATGCATCATGGCTTGTTTTAATTAAAACATTTGTGTGATGTGATCCTAGGTGTCAATACAGATGCAAGGTGGATTTCTCCATCTTGTTTGCTGATGGAAAATGTTAAAGTCCCCATGAAATGGCTGGCAGAGTGCTATTTGATTCAGATACGTGTTTCCTGTAAAAACAGGAAGCTAGGGACGGACTTGTTGCGGGTATTGATTGGCGTTTACAGTAGCCAATAGATCTGAAGACAACATGTTGCGTTAGTTAGCTTAGCTCTTGACTGAACACTACTGTCGGTAACTCGCCCCTAGTAGTATAGTATACACCCCTGTGTGCAGAATGAGTCATCAAACCTTTTAATCGTTTTCCAGGAAATTACAAAATCTAAAATACCATAAAGGATACCTACAAAACAACTTTTTTTGTCATTGTTGGGCCAGATACTGGCATATAGGTGACAATCAGCGCTATCATCTATTTTGATTTCATGGGGTCTTTAAATAGTTTGTATTTATTGGCTTATGCTATAAGCATCGTCTTACTGAGATATTTGGCTGCATTCACAAGCATTTAAAACATTGTCTCACAGATTGCAAAGTGACCCAATTTTTGTTGTTCTTTGGTACTCATGCCAATCAAACCTGACACCTCTATGGTTACCAAGCATACCTCTTATACTATTCAAACCATTCACATCTTCATTTATTCAGGACCAGAGTGTTAGTATACTGACTATTCAGAACGGCACTGCCTTTGGAAACCGTGTGTCACAGTGTTGCTGTCTAATTTCAGATTTGTCTCACTGTGACACGACCGTGTGGGTGGTATAAATGGCTGGGAAATCACATCCAACATGCCAGGAGAATAGATTGACTATACTTATTATATGAGAAGAGCACGGTTGTCATAGGACATGATGGCAGAGGACATCCAGTAAATAAAGTACAAATATATAAAAAAATATATATGCAATTTAATCTGTAGTACTTTTATGCAGGCCTTGATCAAATATTATTAGCAAATATTTAGTACCAGATGGGTAGATGCTGCCACCTGGGACAACACAATGACTGCCAAAAGGTTTAGACCATCGCAGGAAATTATTTGAAGGTCTCCCTCATTTGAATCATTGAAGGTCAATTTAGTGTACTTTTTTTATAACTGTTAATCTAACTGCCACTGTCTGAAGTGCCCTGGTGCAGTAACTCCCACCCATCTGGTAGCAGGGAACCAATGAACAAAACGCAAAAAAAAAAATCTGCAAGCGCTTTTTGACCCAGGTCTGTTTTTAGGTGTTGATAAGGACTGTTGCTGTACTCCATCCCTGAGAGCTGTGAGGCTGATTTACAAGAGGGAGGGGCCAGTGAGCTGCAATCAGCCCATTTCCATCAGCGTTATGGTCGCCTGACAACACCCAGCTGTCCCTGATGTGGCGCCGAGAGCCGACGATGCACTTGTCAGCGCTGCTGTTTTACTGCAACACTCACAGGGACGACACGTATACACACATGCATAACACACACACAGACACACACACAGACGCGTGCAGGCACAGTAACACAGAAAAAAAAGCACGTTAAAAAGTCTATTTTTATTTTTATTTTCTATTCTATTTATATTTCTGTTTCAGAAATAAGTTTTATAATAAAACATATCATATGCCAGGTATAATAATACATCTTAAGATATAGTTCTATCCAAAATGGTGTGTCAGGACAAAGACCAGCCTAGGACTTGGTGAATATCAATAATAGATATTGTACACATTAGATACATCAACAAAACGTACATACACCTGTACAGTAGCATTACTAAGTATGTGAAAATAGTTTAGATACTAAGGTGCTATCTGTAATATGTTTAAATCAAATAAAAAGTCAAATGACCACATTGTATGATAAGATATAGTATAATGGTGATGGTCTAAATGCTTCTCTCCTCTCTCTCTGTTTTGATTTCTCAGTGGTGCTGTTTCTCTCTACTTCCTGGTCTTTGTTTTGCTCTGACGGCCCGTCAAGCAGATCCTCCCCTCAGCCTGTCCATCAACATGTAGCTCCTCCCCTCAGCCTGCACAAGCCGGAGCACCGTGCTTCTTGTTTTGGTTTGTTATTGTAGTTCACCTCACTAACACTAGAGTGCCCATCTTACTGATAGCACCTTTAACATTTTGCCACAGTGTGCCTTTCCTTAGCGTGTTCCCTTTTAATGATCCCATACCCCATAAATACACCGCAACCGCACGCATGGTGTAAAGTGTGCATGGCGGTCTCATTTATGCCTCGTAAATCCCCAAATTTTGCATAGCAATTGGAATATGCATCATTTTTATGCTTCCACGCAGTTGATATGTAAGATGTAAAATGTGTCACTTTAGCTTGTGAGTTTCAAGTGAACGATGCAAGCAGTTTGGCGGGTAGAGATTTATACGAAGCTCGTGTGGAGAAACAGAGTTAGAGAAAGCAATACTCTGTTCCACCTTCTAATGGAGAACACACGTAATGAGTGCACTGACTCACCAACGCATCGGCTGTAATGCTCCGTTGGTGTTATCTCCCGTTACCCTTTTTTCCGTATACCCCTTCTCCAGCTGCTCCCACTGATCTATGATATAATGACATTATACTGTCCATCCGATGAATTGCGAACCCAGCTGGCTCAACCTGATTCTTACCTTTGCAACAGCTGGCCCACTACATGCTCTGGCCATCCACCATTCTGCTGGAACAATATAC
>OMKK01010162.1:3178-14250 GCA_900302305.1 Polymixia japonica | reverse complement strand
TTCTCCTCTTCTCTCCACAAAAAAAAACGTTTTGACATCCTCCTTTGTCAGACTGGGACCTATTGTGCAGCATTGGCTCTGACTGATGTCACCTATGCTTGTGAGTCATTGTGAGTGGGGGCTGCTTTACTGTAGTGTAGTCTGAGGCTGTATCGGTTCAGCCATGAGGCTTGCATAAGGATATAGTATGATATTAGTATACTATAATATTAGTATAGTATTCACGCACATCCAAACCAAAGAGGGCGGGTGCTGAGCTGAAAGTGAGCACATCATAAACAAGTTAACAGCTCGCACACCGCAGGGCTCCAGTGTCTACTTATTTGTTGCACCAAGGTGACGTTTCGAGCACAACTGCTCTTCATTTGCCGGGGTCCAGACCATTGAATCTGCCCACTCCACCGAGTGGCCTGCTTGGTCTGGCATCATGACATGAAATAGCGATTTCTCGGTTGAAAAAGCAATCGATCCACGGGCGCCACGGGGGGACTAACGATTAGCTGACGATCCAATGAGCGCCGCGGGGAGACTAACGATTAGCCAATCAGCGCCACGGGCGGGACTAACGCCGTTGTCAAGCTGTTGTGATTGGTTAGGGAAAATCGAACCCCCCTCCCCTTGGTTAGAGCGGAGGCAATGTCAGACTGAAGATGTAAATGGAGTCTAACGAGTTGACAATTCTGTCTGATATCAGGCTAGCTCTTCATCAGACTAAAGTGACAATACCTGATACCATCTTAAATATACACATGACACAGTCACATGACACAGTCACATGATACAGTCACATGATACAGTCATGTGAACTGAGTCTCTAATGTGACATAGAAATAGCATACATTGCATAGACAAAACATATATATACACACACGTACATGATAGTGTACATAGGTCTGCATTCATAAAGTAAAGAATTCAATAGTGTAAGGTAACACTCAAGAAATATCCCCAGACAAAACAATTAATATATATACAACAATTATAATAGGAAGAAGACACTCAATAGGGTGTCCCTAACCACCGTCAGGCTTGTAGGCTGTCATCAAGTATGGGAAAATACTAGAGGCGCCTCTATTTGTCCTATAAAAGATGCAATATTTTCAGACCAACAGCAAGTAACACAGATGACAAGTAATACACAAAGGATAGAACTGGCATTTTTTACATGAGATGATACCTTTAATATTCATTACTTTCCATGTGTGTGAGCGATAGAATGTCTTGGTTTTGCGACACTGTTGACAGTTAGCACATTTGTAATTACCTGATTCCACAGGACTCATGAGTGGGGTTGGTGGGGGGTTAGGTGGACAATCCGTCCTCGCCAACGTGTTTCTGAGGTTTGGGGGTCTTTTAAAAACGATCCATGGTGGGTTCTCCAGGTATCCTTTGAGGGCAGGGTGCGTGGCTACAACATGCCAGTGTTTTGTGATTGACAGTGGACGTTTCTTTGGCCAGCGGTGAGTACTGAATAGCGTAGGTGATCCTGTTATCCATGGTTTTGGTTCTGGTGGTGTTCAAGCACTCTAATTGTGTTAAATTGGAAAAGCGGTTGGAGGCTTGTGTCACCCACTTGCTTTTATACCTTCTTTGTAGGAATCTGTGTTCCAAATCTGTCATTTGCTTTTTGAAAACAGTGTCTGGGCTGCATACTGTCCATGTAGCAGTGAGTTTCTGTCAGTCGGTTTCCTGTATAAGCTTGTGCTAAGGCTCTCATTGTTATTAATGATCAATATGTCCGGCAAGTTTATCTTAAAAGGGTCATGGGCCAAAGTGAATCTCAGATGTGCATCCTGTGTGCTCATGAAGTTGTGGAAGTCTTTGAGCTTTGCCTCAGTGGAGGTCCATATGAAAGAAATGTCATCTATGTACCTTCTGTATGTTGAAATGTATTGCAGGGATGGATTCATTACAATCTCCTGCTTGAACAGTCCAACATACAGCGAAGCAAAACCGGGGAACATCTTAGAGACCTCATGCTGACTCCGGACACCTGCAGAAAGAAGTCCTTGTCAGACACGAAGTAGTATGTAGTCAACACAGTCTCAATGAGCTCCAAAATACACACTGTTCTAGGTGAACTTTGCTTGGCAGAGCTTTGTTCTTGCATGCAGAGAAAAGACTCAGCTGCCCTCAGTCCCCCTTGTATAGGAACTTTGGTGCATAAAGACTCAATATCCATAGTCACCAGCAGATGATGATTATTGCTGGGTTAATGAAATCCATAGGTTTTAAAGGGCAAGGACGTGACACAGGGCTGAAGGAAATTATCTACAAACGCAGATATATTTTCTGTTAAGGAGCCTATTGCAGCTACAGTAGGTCTGCCTGGAGGGGTATCACTGTCGTCTTTATGTATTTCAGGTAAAGTATAAAACACTGGTGTTATGGGTGAGTTTACCAACATAGAAGAATGTTCGTGTTTGGTGATTTCCCCTCTTTCTAGGAGGTCATTGAGACATCCATGTACTGTAGTTTCCATGTAGTTTACTGTAAAGAGTCATTCCTCAGTTGTTTCACAATTTCTTGATCGTAGACATCTCTGTCCAGAATCATCAGAGCCCCCCTTTATCTGCACTTTGAATGACAATAGAGTTGTCATTTTTCAGGGTTTCCAGTTCAGTGTGTTTGAGTCTTTGTCAAGTTAAGCATTACTTTGTATTGCCTCTTTTTTCCTAGCAAGTTTGATATATCTCTTTCCACCAGTCTGCAATATATATCAACAGATAAATTCCTATGTTTAGGAGGACTGAAGGTCAATTTACATGAGTCTGGTCGAGGTGTCTGGGGGAGTTTCCTGGTGTTTCTCAGTCTCTATGCCACTGGAGGGGGCAATCCCATGAGTCCCTTGAGGGTTAGCCATGGTTATCTTTAAAAAAGATTATTTCAGGCGCAAGTTCCGAAAAGACTTTTGTAAATCGACAAACACATTGAAATCTTTGCAGTGCGTTGTAGGACAAAATGGCAATCCTTTATTTAGAGCAGAGATGGAAGTAGTAGAAATAGGCTTACTGGACAAGTTTATGACATTCACTTCCTCCACAACCTGCAGGTGTTGTAGGGCTTTCTTGTGGTGTTTTTGCATCGATGTCTATGCATTTATACAGACCCAGTGCATGATGTGATCCTCATCTCAGGCTGATTGGTATGGAGTAAAGGCAGCCAGCACTGAGTGAGAGGCAATTAAATGAAATAATTGAGATCCCTCAAGGGGCAATTTGCTACACATACTTAAGCGAACAGGAGAGCCCAATAATTGTATGCAACGTGCCTTACATGTTATGATGTGAGGCTGAGCTTATCACTGGCGGCACAAGAGATCATGTTTCATTGATGGGGAAGAAACACCTAACCATTCATATTCTTCCCTGAGCCCATGTTCCTTTTACATTTCCGCTGCTGACTCATCCCCAGACTGCCAGGAAGCTTGACTGTACACAACTTACTTTCACGCAAGGCTTACGCTGTAGCCACGGCCCAAGCCTGCAGGTTCGCACTCTACACCATCCGACAAATGAGACGCTTCCTCGCCTTATTCGAGCTCTAGTCATCTGCCGACTGGAAAACTGTGACTCCCTGCTAGCTGTCATCTTCGGCTTCCCCAAAATTCCCCCTCTGCTAGCTGCCCGCCAGGAGTCATAATGGGTTTGAAACGCCGTGTACGCGGCTGTGAAAAGGATCTACGGCTCCATACCTCCGGGCCATGGGCCAGTCTGGTCCCTCCCCTTCACCAGCCTGGTCACTGCCCCCATCCAGTCTCGACTGGCTACTCAGTGGTGGGATGACCTTCCAACTCCGAACAGCAGAGTCTCACCCCATAGTCCACTGTGGGCTCAAAACTCATCTTATTTTGTCTATCTGTCTATCTGCATGATGTCTACCTTCCCCTCAATTCCATTCCGTCTCTTTTCTTTCTTTCTAATTCTATGTGGCAACACGATGTGGTTAAGGCGCAGTTTAGCTGTAGTTAGAGAGCCAAGGGAGGCTCAGCCAAACAGCGGACACAGCTGCAAGGTATCTGGCTGATTAGAAGCATAGTTTATATGCAGGCTGCTTAACAGTGTGCTCTCGCTTGCGGTGAGGCTGGGACCTGAACACACATCAACACATACTCTACAGACAGTCTGAACCCTGGAAAGGGCCCAGAGACGGACAATTCTGAGCTGACGTAGCAGTAGTTTATACCGGCCCGTACAGCTTTCTTCTTCTTTATTCCTGTTAATTAGAAAGAGTGTGCTTGTGCAACCATCGTGTTTGCGCTCCTTCATCCAAGCGTCCATCCAGCACAGACCTGTGGACAGTGATAATGACAGTTCCATTGTCACAGGAAGTGTAAACAGCAAGAAGGCCCTGATAACTGTACTTGGTATTTTGGTTGCTTGTAATGTTATCTTGTAATTTAAATATATTTTACTGTTAGACTCATTTTAAATCGCTCTGGAGTAGAACTTCAACTAATTGCCTAAGTATTCATGTTTTTCATTTTTGTAAATATAGAGGGAAAATATTTGACTCATATTTGACTCAAACATTAATTTACTTGGGTAGTCCACGAATACCCAGAAGACTTCCCTGTGCGGTTGCTTCAATTAAGCAATATTACTTAATTAATAATTAACATTAAATGAGTGGGCTCAAATCGAAAAGTATTGGGTGAATCATATAAGGAAAGCAATATAACAATCACAATTTAAAGAATCATACAAGACATACTATAAAATCATAGTAGTTTTGTGTATGTTTACTCATGAAAGTAGCACCTTGATATGATTTTTATGAGGAAAAATATAAGAAATAACGAATCTATGTTTTTATACATTGCTTGCACCGTTTTTATACGAGTGCCCACCTATATAAGTCGAGTTTGATATAAGAAATTACTATGATTGTTGTATGTGCCTTTACCACCACATTCATGAGTTTCATGTTGAAAATATAAGTAATGTGTAACATTGTACTATATCTTTTCCATATGGGGGTTTTCTTTACGGTTATTATTGCCACGACAGTGATACGGTCAGGAACGAGACACTTTTAACTGTTGAGTGTAATGTTGCACTTATACAGCAGTTACCAACAAAATAAAATAAATAAAAAATGGAGTGTTCATTCATATTTTGGGGTAATTCGCTCTCAAAATAAAAAACTGTTTGCTAGCACTATCTCTGTTTCCCTGGAAACATGTCAAGTCAAGTCAGGTTTATTTATACAGCCCTTAATCACATTACAGTCTCAAAGGGCTTTACAAGCTCACGGTCACAAAGAATTAAACGACACCCTCTGACCTTAACCATCCATTGGACAAGAAAAGACTCCCAGAAAAGAAAAAGAAAAACCTTAGTTAGGAAAAAATGGAATAAATCTTGGGAAGGCTTGCAATGGAGGGATCCCCTTCCAGGATGGCCAGGTGTGCAATAGGTGCCGAGTGGGCAGATTTCAATCAAGTCACAGGTTGTAAACGGAATGATAACAAATATACAATTGGACTAACGGGGCAGTAAGAAAAGACTAAGGAAGTGAGAGTGCCTGGCCGAGCCGACATCATAACAGTTTCCAGGACGTCATCACAGCCAAGCCAGTACACCCCCACTCATCGCCCCAACAATTGTCTTAACGTCACAGCACAGAGGCTCACCTCCCTAGGGAGGAAGAAAGGGAAGCCACTCATAGCAACAGTAGACGTTAATCCATCCAAGCACAGTAGGAGACACGGCACACAGCATTAGACATGACAAAAAGGAAACAATGTAAACAGTATGAGATATAAGAGGATGAATGCAGAGGATATGGCTTGGGTGAAAACCCCCAACTGCTGCTGGAAGTGGGGAGGTGGAGGAGAGAAGAAGGAGGGTGGTATGGCATTGGGACACAGAGGGGATCAGGTGACAGGATACATGGTTGGACACACTGAGGGAGGGGGGAACGGGAGCAGCAAGCTGGTGTCCGTAGACCTGGAAAGACAGGGAAGCAAGAGACCCATAGACAGCAGACCATCCAGACACAGGCCATCCAGACACTAGCCCTGTGGGTCTGACTAATACCTGGAACACAATCAGTCATGTTCCATAGTTAACATGGGATTCCTGTGCATTGAAAATATCACTTTACTACTCCAGCAAACAGGACAAACCTTAGCAACAGAGAAGCTTCCCAGTAGAGTCAGCCAGCCAACTTGAGCTAATGCTTTCTAGAATTTGTGGGATTTCCAAAACTGAATACCACACATATACTAAACACAAAAATGCTTTGCTAGCTCAATCTTGTTGTAACTAAAATATTTGCTGAAAAAAAAATAATTTCCATGGACAGCTTTAGCAACAGCTTTAGCAACTACGTAATTTTTAAGCTAGGGTCACGTGGTGTCACTGGGCCAGTGGATGCAAGGATGCCAATGCTATAGTGGGAGGATGACTTCTTATAGCATCAAGGCTGAACAATGTTTAAAGCTACTGTTTTCATGAGCCTTAATCGGTAATTTGGTGATTTTTAAGGCATCCTGACAACCCATTTCTTCAAGCATTTATGCCAGCCCCCAAATGGATGTAGCTACTAATATCTCAATGTTTGATAGCGTTACTCTGTTACAGTGGATGTATGAATAGTTTGTATCGATGGTGGAGTGATATTTATAGTGATGAGGCATTTCTCATTTGAGCATGGCTAGTTATGTGCCGCTATGCTGATTTGAGCACGTTGGAATGTCTAGTTGGTCTGAACTACCCGTTGTATAATCAATTTTTCTCTGACACATTTCTATTAATCTGCTCACATGCATTGACCATGTGTCTGTCTGTCTCTCCGTCTGCCTGCAGAGGGGGGTACGTGTGAGGTGATCGCTGCTCACCGGTGCTGTAACAAGAACCGCATCGAGGAGCGCTCCCAGACCGTCAAGTGCTCCTGTTTACCGGGGAAAGTGGCCGGAACAACACGCAACAAACCCTCCTGTGTGGACGGTACGAAAATGTCCTGTTCGTTTTAACTCGTTAACGATGTTCATCAGAATCCTCTGAAACAGAGGCCCTTGGTTGGATGAAATCTCTGACGTCTGTTCAATATGGAGTCAGATCAGTCTCAATAATAATGAACGCACACAGAAGCATTACACAAATGTAAATAAGGTTCACAAATGTATTTCTGATGCACACACAAATATTTCTTGTTTTAAATAAGTGTAGTAGAGCTTCTAAAAATGTGACAACATCCAAATATGTTTTTGAAGAAAATTGCAAATACTTTTAAATACATATATTTGTGGATTTCTACTACTATTTATTTAAAGCTAGAGTGCGGAACTTTTACATATAAATGAACGTCCGTTACATTCAAGCCCTCGTCAAATGAGTTCACACAATACTGATTAAGCCTATCACCGCCAGGTAAATCTGTATTTCACAGTACTGGAGTTTTTAAATATTGTGTCTGGTGCGACTTACCCGCGTTGGCAGCGATGCGTTCTGCGTCAACCAGCAATGATTGTTTTGCCAGAGCTGAAGGGGGGGAGCAACAGTAGCGACCGTAGCAACAGAGCAGGTTGCAGCGGCTAGCGGTATGGCGGAGCTTATGGCAGAAAAACAAAACAGCTGTAATTCCTCTTACTTCCAGAAGGGGTCGACAAACGTTCCACACTGCAGGTTTAAAACAAGAAATATTTGCGTGTGCATCAGAAATACATTTGTGAACCTTATTTTTTTTTTACACGTGTTTTTTTATATTTATACAGTATACAACGATAAATATTTTTGTGTGCACTGAAAAATATGTTTGTGGAGAGAGTCATATATAAATCCCGAAATAGCACTTGTGAATCCTTCTGTGTGCATTCATTAATATTGAGACTGATCTGACTCCATAAAATTCAACACCTGTTTCTACCAGATGTTACTTTAAAACAGAAGTGTTGAAGTAATTACATTGTGTTTGAGGTTGTTTCCTAAAAAGCCAACATGGGAAACGTTGTCATGTGAAGCAGCATTCGTGTCACACAGGTGTTACAATGTAGCGTTTAATAGGACAATGCCAAACAAAACCAGGACATTAGTTTATTGGCCACTGTCACAAAAACATTGCAAGAGAAAATACAATTCTGCAAGAACAAGGTATAAAAACGATCACAAAGGGTCTCCCAGGAATAAATAGAATTCAAATAGAATTAGAATTACGTAACACAAACAGCTCATACCAAGACTTATAAAATACCTTTATACTAACTCCGTTCTTTCTGTAATGTTGTCAATAATAAAGAAGATCCCATTAAGAACCCAGTAGTGCTGCCCTGCTGGGCATGATGGGAGATGAAGGATGACTCAGTAGGGCTGTTGAACACCTGAGCAGGGAGCACATTGCAGATCACTTTGCCCAAGGCGTCCCAGGCTCATGGAAATGAATAACTAATAAACGCAAGTCAGTGACGCTCCGGGCTAGCACACACAAATTTCCCAGTCTGAGAAAAACAATCGACAGGGAGAGAGGCAGCTCCCTGGAAACAAAGAGGCAGGAAGTCAGGAGCCCACTGAGACAGAACAGAGAGGCCCCCCTACCTGCCATAGAAACCCATTAATCGCCCCTCAGTCTCGATCTTCTCACCTCAACCTTCATCTGAGATCAAAGTCATTCCTGTGACTGCCCCATTTCGCGATGGAACGCCACGGAGACGTCTTCATTATGAGTAATGTTACAAGAAGGCCCAGACTGGCCTGCTCAGCGGGTATCACAGGGTTGGTTAGTCACAGCTGACAACTGAGAAGACCCCGGAATATGAATTAGATATGAGCCACAGAAGACACAAAAGAACTTCCTGCTAATTCGATACGAAGTTACCTGAAACCCGAACTCTCAAAGTTTCAAACTTTTTGGTTAGGAGCTGAACTTTGGCAGAGGGCTCCAGGTCTAGCTGAGTCATTCAAGTCAAGAAACAGATGTTCTATATTTGAGACATCTCCTGAATGAAAAATGTAAAGAGTTCTGACCTTGAGATACAATACAGTTCAATATTACTTTTTAGCTGTTTGTTTTGTCCTTGTAGAGAGGGGCAGACAGCCAGATACTGTCTCCTCTGCTCCTCCCAGCAGACAAGAGTCTTTGGACTGCTTTCATGTTTGCAATGGAAACATTGTGTCTTGTTTAGCCTAGCAAGACATAGAAAAACACCTGAGCACCTCAGCATCAGACAGAATGAAAACGTACTCATGCACAACCAACGATAATGCCGAGATCCTTCAGGGAAAAAGTATGTTACGTGAGAGAGGAGTGAATATAATTTGATATGTCAGGCTGTTCAACCGTTTTTTTTAGCCCGCCTTGATGAAATTACTTTGATAGATACCAGAGAATGGAAGAAGCAGAAGAAGAAAAAAGCAAACTAAAGGAGAAGAAGAGCTAGGAGATGTTAACACTTCATGCCTCTATGCTCCGGGTCACCCACAGCGAGGAAAGGCTCCCCGTATCCGTTGCTCCATTGATTGAGAACTCTTATAGAGGGGAGCGGTGATGAAGATGGAAATGACAAGCCAGTGAGCAGCACCGAGCAGCATTACTTCACTGCACACGGAGACCCATGGTGACCTGAGCCCATAATGATTTCATCACCTTTTAGTCGGGGCCTTCACCTCAGCCCTCCACTCCAGGATCATCCTCACGCACCTGAAAGGAGATCAGACTGTTGGTTATTTATTTAGTGCTAAAACCACTGCGGGCAAAGGGCTAAGGGCAGACTGAATAATTAGTTGATTATTCATAACAGCACATTTGTAGTCTGCAGTGCAGCACATAGCAAACACGGCATTTAATTAAATACTCTTTTTTTTTTTTTATAAAAGTTTAAACGAAGGAAGATGAGAAGGGGCACTGTCCTCCGTCATTTCGATACTTCAATAAGGCAAGCCTAAAGTGTGTGCGAGCGTGCACATGTGTGTGTGTGCGTGCGTGCGTGTGCGTGCAGTAGACCCGGGGGCTGCTGCTGCACTACGTGAGGGATTATAGACTTGTGGAGTCAGTGGCCTGTCCCCTCAGCAGCGCACCAGCCTGGCCCAGATGGAGCTCTCTCCCCGGGTCCCCGCGTTATTAATGTTCCGTCGAGATGAGGAACGATGCCGCAGCCCCGGCCCATCCCGCCACGCCCCCAGGGGGAACGCCGGCCGCCGCCGTCCCCCACGTACGCACACATTTACACTCTTGCACTGACACACGCGGAAACACACGCACACGTGCGCGCGCGGTGCATGTGCCTACATAAATATGGCCAGTGCTGGGATGTAACAAATCAAAAGTATATCTTCAGAGGTCATGTCTGGACACACATTAAGGGATTGAATAACACCCCTTTATGTTTAGACGACTTCTGCGGAACCGGTCGGCCTTGTCGATGTATTATCTGTCATCAGTATCAAACTGCCACGCGCCGACATGCCCAAAATCAGTCCAGTTGTCAAGCGTTTTTACTGCTTTGTGGATACGGGCTGCATGGGGCTATTTCTGCTGGTATCAGTGACCGATTTAGCCATAATTAATGTATGGGAATATGACGACAGCTTGCGTTGGGAGGCGCCAAACTCAGCGGGGGGATGCTGTCAGATTATCCCAGTAGCGGGAATTGATTATTAGCTTTGACAAGGAGAACTATGTCCCAGTTATGTCAGGGCCAACAAGGCTCTTAGTGAAGAACATCCCTTTTAACAAGTCAAATGCTGTGGCTTATATTTCCCAGGCCTCGCTGGACCGATCACACGCGCTCAGATTAGGCGCCCGTCAACGCACTACTGCCTTTATCCCAGTGTGTGAGACCTAAGCACACAGCTACAGTGAGCCACACACACACACACACACACACACGTACGCACATACGCATTTCCATACACACTTACTTCCCTAGACACAGATGCTTGAACACGCACACATGCTACCATGTTATGCATTGTCATGTGGACTCTATAGCAATAAGCTCTTTCAACAAGAGATGCATCGCAGACACCGCCTGCTGCCAATCACTGATGGGGAATGAACCCTTCTGTTTGGCTGCAGGCGTCTATAGCCCAGCATGACAGGTTGTCATGGTACATTGGAGATACGTCCGGGGG
>OMKK01010153.1:17914-40970 GCA_900302305.1 Polymixia japonica | reverse complement strand
GATGGAAGACACGCATACGGCTGCAGAGGAGGACGAGGGGGAGGAAGGCCACTTACCTCACACACGCTCTCCGCACATCACCCATGCGCTCACCCACAACCTGGCAACAGACCAAGCTGAACCACCGGCACTTATTAAGAGAGAACCCAAGCCGGAGCAGACCGGCAGTGCACTTCACCAACACTTGTGCTCTTCTGTGACTCTCCAAAACGGTCCCGATGAAGACCTGACAAAACCTAACGGTGCTAACGTGACCGCCGGGTCACACCCTGATCCGAGGTCCCAATATCCAAGGACTACAACAGTGTCAGAACCTCAAAGAACTAAAATACCTACCATCCTTAAAGGCGGCTCTGCGATTGGATCCGAGGCTCCTCCGGACGACATGTGTGTTCCGCTGAAGAAGATCAAGCTGGAGGAGCCGTGGGTATGGGCCGCTGAGCAGACCGCCACACCGCTGGAGGGCGAAGAGATCTGCGAGGACCCGCTGTCCACGCTGGCTGCCGTGGTGTGTCTCTCCATCACAGAGAGGAAGGGCCTGGAGGAAAAACTCTTCGGCTCCCGCTCTCCCATTCTGCGCTCTTTCAAGACCGAGACCCCGGATTTGCGCCCTGTCAAAACAGAGCCGGAGGACTTGAAGAGTGACGTGTGTCAGAAAAGCGCTCCTGTCGGCCCGCAAAAGACTATCCAGCCTATTAAAAGTGAACCTCCTCCGGATGTCTCACTACCGAGCGTACAGTCTCTGGTGGAGCAGAGGAATCTTAGTTTTGACCAGGCTATCGCTATTGAGGCCTTGACTCAACTGGCAGCTATACCCCAAAACACCCTGGGGTCCATCAAAACAGAAAGTCAGGGTGAACGGCCCATCTCTGTTACCGCCCCTCTTGCAATCGCTAATACAAACACACCCTTGCAAGAGGCCAAACCCACGGCAGTTATTCGCTGTAACAAAGTCTCGGTTATCAGCTCACCACTACACCAGACGTCAGTCATACGCCCTCCTGTGGCCAGGCAAGGGAATGTTATCCAGTGCTCCTGGGGGCCTGGCACCATCGGAAAGCTGTCTCTGCAGGACCTCTTAGAGGCCAGCTCTCAGAGTGAACGAGGGCCCTGCCGGAGCGCGGGCCACGGCTCAGGTTCTCACATCGTCAAGTCTGAAGGCAACTATAAAGACCACAGCGATGCGGAGAAGAGGTTCGGTAAAGATCCTGAGAGGTTGTTTGCGGGGGAAAGAGAGGGGATTGTTGGTAAAATGGTGAGGAGGAACAGAGACGAGGAGGAGGTGGCTGCCCAGCTGGCAGACCTGGCCTTCATCATCCAGTCCCGTCACAGCCAGCAGTCAGAGAACCATCCTCCCAGAGGAACCCCTGTGCCAGCCATCAAATACAACTACAACTCCCAGCTAACCCCCAGTCACAAAAAGACCCCCGTGAAGAAAACCAAAACCACCCCCTCCAAACCCAGGAAGAAGAGGACAAGTGAGGGACAGGAAGAGGGAGTCAACCGCAGGACCCCTCTCTCAAAGCGCACACCCAACGGCAAGACGCCGCACAGAGGCCGGGGCCAGAAGAATCTCACCCAGGGGGAAACGGTGCTTAACCACAAGAGAAACCTTTTTCTGCCCCAGGCCCAGATTGATCTGAAAAGATACCTGGCTGAGGCCGAGGAGGAAAGGAGGCAGCTCATCCATCACGGCAACACACACAACATGGTACACTTAGGGCCACACGCTCAGAGCCACAACGTGGCTCAGTACGCAAGAATCAACCACACTCACGGTCAAGAGAACCAACTGTGGTCCCATTTAAATGGTCACCACCACCACCACAACCACGATCTGCTGAATAATCTCTCCCCGGGAGCGGGACAGGAGTTTGAAAGGCGTTTGTTATCTCAGGTAACGCAGCCCTGTGAAGGGTTGCAGCACGGTGCTGATCCAAACACCTACCCAGCCAACCTCAGTGTACTCAGCCATGCCGCCGGACTCCACGGTTTGGTTAATGGCTTCTCAGGGGCCCGGCAGTCCCCTCCTCCAAGCCAGCAGGGTTACTATAAGCTGGAGAGGTCAGGGCCCGTCACGGTCCTGTCCACGTCTGCTGATGGAGATGTGGTCCACCCCGAGGAGTCGACTCCAACCAAGAACGGCGTCAACAGCTTCCTAGAGTCTCCTATGAGTTTCCTGGACACCCCAACCAAGAACCTGCTCAACACCCCCTCTAAGAAACTGGCTGATCTTCCCTCCTGTCAATGCATGGGTAAGTCATAAATACCTAGCAGGTGTTATTATTTAATGTGAATAAAGTTTTTTTTATTTCCTGAAATTAACTATTTTTGTATAAATATTACTTTCAGAACATGACTAGATAACAGTTTCTGCTAATTATTTAACTACTAACAGTAATTGCATCGGATGTAACTGAATCCACTTTATATGACTTTTTACATGTATTTGATGTTTGACTTTGAGTGAATTAAGTTGCTCTCTGCACACACTTTTTCTGCACCCTGTCTCTCTCTCTCTCACACATACACACACACGTGGTTATTTAAGGGCATATCTTCAAGGAAGTTGCTGGTGCCTAATAGTTTATCTATCCACAGATCAAATCATTGAGAAGGAGGAAGGTCCGTATTATACTCACCTTGGGGCGGGGCCCAGTGTAGCCGCAGTGAGAGAATTAATGGAGAACAGGTATAGTGACTAGTATCTGTTTACACGATATGTGTGTATGGGGGTGTGTGTGTCTGTGCCTGTCTGTGTTATGTGTATGTTAACTACCAACTATGCTGAGACCCTAGTAGTCAACCACAGGCCTGGAGGAATGGGTGGGGTTATAGTCATAGAGTCTGTTTTTAAAGGGAAGCGTTGCTGAGCTTGCTGTACACACATTCACACGTGCACACTCTGACTCGCCCATGCACGTGTGCCCACACACACGCGCGCACGCACAAACATGACGAGTTCAAACAGGAAACCCTTTGGGCTGACACCAGGGGCCCTGCAGCAGAGATGACAACTGGTTTAAAACAATCTTGACAAAACTAAACCTGATGTTTCTTCATTCTACAATTAGTGTATTCCTAGTAGTTTCAAAATATAGTTTTTACAAAAGCACTTTTGTATATAGTTCACATTCAGGTGTAGATGAGGTTACACGATTGATTTTTCACACTAAAATGAAATGATCTGTATTGACTACTGTTGTGTGTTGGTTTCTATTGGTCGATTACTACAGTTTGTGCATTTTATTGGTTGCAGGTTTGATTTGTTAATCCTGCGGGATTTGCGTGTGTTGTCTGTGTCCTCAGGTGTGGGTTGTAATACAACGTTGTGTATATAATATGTTGTCCATGGTGTATAGCGCTGCCTTTTCATGCATCCTACTCTTATGCATGTTGTGTGTTTCCCACAGGTATGGTCAGAAAGGGAATGCAGTGCGGGTGGAGGTTGTGGTGTTCACTGGGAAGGAAGGAAAGAGCTCCCAGGGCTGCCCGATAGCCAAATGGGTACGTATCTGGTGAATATTTACATGTCAGGTCTGAGAACGCTTTTTATCCGCGTTAATATCTCATCGTAACGTAAGGTGAGTTTGTGTCAAGTCGAGTCAAGTTAATGAAACGACACCCCTTGACCTTAACCCTCCGTGTGTTTTGTTTTTTTGTGTGTGTGTGTGCATACCAGGTGATCCGGCGAGGCAGCGTGGAGGAGAAGCTACTGTGTCTGGTGCGCCAGCGGGCCGGGCACCACTGTGACAGTGCCGTGGTGGTCATCCTCATCCTGGCGTGGGAGGGCATCTCTCGGCCCATGGCGGACCGCCTCTACCAGGAGCTCACCGAGACCCTCTGCAAATATGGCTCCCCCACCAGCCGCCGCTGTGCCCTCAACGAAGAGTGAGTACTCTCTCTTGAGGATTGGCTTTGCACCCGCCCTGCTGTAACCCAGCTAAGATCCGCCGCCTCACGTTCTCGCTCTCCGTCTACCCCACCCCCTCCCTCCCTCCTCTACCTCTCCTCCACAGTCGCACGTGCGCCTGCCAGGGTTTGTACCCAGATACCTGCGGGGCCTCGTTCTCCTTCGGCTGCTCCTGGAGCATGTACTTCAATGGCTGCAAGTTCGCCCGCAGCAAAGTGCCCCGCAAGTTTCGTCTGCTCGGAGACTACCCACAGGAGGTGAGCGGGCTGTGGGTGTGCTTAGAGTGT
The DNA here is from genome assembly GCA_900302305.1 of Polymixia japonica. NCBI lineage: Eukaryota > Metazoa > Chordata > Actinopteri > Polymixiiformes > Polymixiidae > Polymixia > Polymixia japonica. Next base: position 36,770 of record OMKK01010153.1, on the reverse strand, counting down.
CATGGCTTCTCCTTCCTTGTTGTTATGTTTGGTTTGAATTCTTCCAAATCTGCAAACACTCGAGTGGCTTTTTGGTTTACAATGGCTACCATAAGCCAAGTTTAGTAACTCTGCTCTTTATCTAGAATATAGACAGACTTTGTGGTTCAAACTTTGGAAAACAGTTGCATCCCAGTGGAAAACGTTGGTTATATCAAGTGCAGCTAGAGGAATAATAGAATGTAATGTAAAAGTTTTTAATCATGTAATGTTTTTAAATCCTGATCTTAAATCTGTGTGTTATTGTTCACTTCAGGAGGAGAAGCTGGAGAACAACCTTCAGAATCTTGCCACTGATCTTGCACCGGTCTACAAGAGACTTGCTCCTGAGGCCTTCCAAAACCAGGTACGACAGCTACCAAAACCCGGACCTCTCGGAGTTACTCTCTGCGTCGCTTCTACCTGTGATGTGTGCATTAACGCGCCTATTCTGAGCCGTCACCCCAAAAACAACACCTCCCTCACTTCTCCTCTCTTCTCTCTTCCCGCCAGGTGGAACAGGAGCAGGCGGGAACTGACTGCAGGCTGGGCTGGAGGCAAGGACGTCCTTTCTCTGGGGTCACAGCCTGCGTGGACTTCTGTGCCCACGCTCACAAGGACACACACAACATGAATAACGGCAGCACTTTGGTGAGTAAGCAACTCATATGACATCATCAGTGTGCAGTATGCTTCTGTTGTTTTATCATTCGAGTAGGAACCCTCACCCGCTTTCAGGGGATATTGGTTTTGGATTTGGTTCAGGCTCTCCAGGCACTGATTGGATGTGGCCAACTGTCTGGTTGAGCGAAATTACTTCTGCCTGTCCAATTCCAGGTTTGCACTTTAACTAAGGAAGATAACCGGGCAGTGCGTAACATACCAGAAGATGAGCAGCTCCACGTTCTGCCTCTTTACAAGATCTCTGACCGGGACGAGTTTGGTCAGGTGGAGGGCCAGTGGGCCAAGATCCAAACTGGGGCCCTACAGGTCCTGTCTGCATTCCCCAGAGAGGTGGGTTTGTAGGGAGAAAACTAGCTTTTAATATTTATGTAATCACGTTGTTTGTATTATTAAAGTATACGTTTGCAAATGTACAAACAATTGATGATTTGCACGACTATATTTCTCATATCTGGAATAAATGACCCTATGTGTACTCGTTAGGTGCGTATGTTGGCTGAGCCAGTGAAATCAGCCCGTAAGAAGAGGCAAGAGGCCCGCTTAAAAGCCCAAGCAGAGAAGCTGGAGAAGAAGTTGGGTCTGACCCCCCTCACTCCTGGGAAAGTAAAAAGTGACACTCCCAACAAAGGTGGGAAAAAATGTTGGTTGCATTGATATTTGAATTATAGAATTATGAATCATAGAAGTCAAAATAGGCAGGTGTTTTTTATTGGCCATGAATAGAATCATTCACAGTAGATTCATCTCTGTGCAGTCCCTATATAAATGATAGAGAAATAAATCATGTCAACAGAGGGTGATGGATTGTTTTATGTTTGTGAATCTAGGTTTCAAGAGCACTTCAGCAGAGCAGTCTCCTGCGTTCAAACCAGAGCCGCAGGCCTACTACGGCTCTTACAGGCTACCACCCAGACCTGCTAGTATTGCTAGTATTGGGAATTACCCACCAGAGCAGAACCAAGCCTGCACTTACAGCCAGAGCACCAGCAGCTACCCCACTCCAGGTGCAGGGGTCACCCCAGGGAGGGAAGCCCTCTCCGCCCATCATCCTAGCCTGCCTGGCCCCGAGTACGGACAGAATGGTTCAACACTCAATTACAAGACAATTGGAGATACCATGAATGGTTACTCTCCAAGTTCTGGTGACCAGAATGTTTCCCAAAACCAGTTTTTGGACCCATCAGATCGTATACCTCCTCATAAGGTCCTTGGTGACTACCCCCACACGTTTAAAGCTGAGCCCAGTGAGGTGCACTGCTCTCCTCTGCGCAGACCCTCCCCCAGTGAGAGCGCTCCTCCTCCCTCCTCCTTCTCCCCTCTACCTACCTCCGAGGGCCTCTTCAGCAGACTCAATGGACTCCACAGGGGCTCGGGGGAGGTCGGGGCAGAGGTCAAGGGTCACGACCTCGAGCCTCTCTCGTCTCTCCCCCTCCCCCTGCAGACGCCTCCGCTGGAGCAAGAGGAAGTCAAGCAGGAAGAGGTATGGTCAGACAGCGAGCACAACTTCCTGGACAACGACATAGGCGGGGTCGCGGTGGCGCCGTCACACGGCTCTGTCCTGATAGAGTGCGCCCGGCGAGAGCTGCACGCCACCACCCCTATCCTCAGGCCGAACCGTAGCCACCCCACCCGCATCTCCCTGGTCTTCTACCAGCACAAGTCCCTGAACGAGCCAGGCCACGGGATGGCCATGTGGGATGCCAAAATGGCCAAACGGGACCGGGAGAGGGAGGAGGAAGCTATGAGACAAGAGATGGAGGACAGCCCGGAGAAAGGTGGAGGGAAGAGGGGGAAAGGAGCTGGAGGAATGGAGCCAGAAGAGGAGGAAGAGGAGGGGGCGGAAGAGACGAGAAGGATCCTGAAAGTTCCTACCCGTCAAGCATGGACTCTTCAACGGGATGGCGTTATTACCGTGGCCCCATATGCTCTTACCCAAGTCACGGGTCCCTACAATCGCTGGACTTAGTGTGTTTTTCGTACAGACATGTGTGCACATATGCACTCGCACCCACAAAGACACACACACACACTTGCACACACAAACACACAGTCACACGACGTTAAAACTCCTACACCCTGTGCTTCTGCCTTACCTCAATCAAATTCAAACTTCTACTCTTGTTTTTATATGTCATTTCATTGTGCTTTTCTAATATCTGTTTCTTTACTTTGTCTCTCCTCATCTCTGCATTCAAAGTGATGAGGAAGGCCAAAGTTTGTGGGCTTTTTAACTGTGAGTTTCGGTGTTGGTTTTTATTGTAAAGAGATGGTGCTTTCAAGCATTTAAAGACATTTTTAAACTGGTTTTATATACATGATTAAGAACAAAAAAGATGTGATTATTTATTCTGATCAACAGTTTCTATTTAATTTCCGGTGTAAGCCTGTTTACTGCAAAACTTCTATGTTAACCCGCATTATGTGTTGACACTCAGAATTTATGTTGTACAAGAGGTCTATGCTCTTTGTTTCAGCCAATGGTGCTCTTTTCATAAGATGGATTTGATTGGTTTATACATTGGTGCCATTCAAACTGTAACCTTTGTTAAGCAAACACATTACATCACATAACATAGAAAAAAGACTAATATAGTACATATATTTTTTACAGATTATGTCACATGTAGCAGTGTGCTTTTCCTTCTGTTGCCTCTGAATTCTATTGGCAGTTGATGAAGGAAATGTACTTGTTTGTTTTGTTTGGTTTTGAAGTCTGCATTGTTTGTCTTTTATTCAGTGTACACAGATATGTATGGAATAATGAGAAGCACTTTTTTATTTTCCAAAACCTAACTTGAAAAAGGTCCCAATCCATAGGCCTACTTATGTATGTACAGATAGAGATATATATGAGAGCTTTGCGTGAAACCTCTTTTATTTTACAGTATTTCTGCATTTATTTGATTTTTTTTTTTTTGTCACTGCAATTTGATTGAGCAACAATTCATGAAAATGGCTTACATATCTAATGAAATTTAGTTTCATTCAGTACTTAGCATAATGAGGAATTATGAAATGCTGCAACGACGAAGTGCTCATCGTTATTGGCACTTAATTTATGTTCACTTTCGGAAAATTAATCCAAAGTGTTTTAACTGTTTTCATAGGGCACAACTGATAAAAGGATAAGATTCAGTAGGATTCATAGGACTCAAATGTTTTCAAAAATCATGACTTACTGTACATTTTCAATGGTGCTAATGAGACCTCTATTTTTTTCCAGAATTCAAAATGTGTCATCTATCTCAACAGATTGCCAGTTGCCAGTTTTTTATATCTATACTCTGGTTATGAATACATGGCTATGTCAGTGAATGCTAAACTAACTAAACTGTTTTTTTCTTTGCCTTCACTGTGGTATTGGTGGAAAACCACTTACCACTACAAATACTGTCAGATCCCACTCGAACAATATCTCAAGATAATTCCAGGTGCTCTATCCTTGTGAAGACTTTGTTTACAGATTGCTTTTTTACAGGGTCTGAATAAGGCATACAGGGTTGGTGTCAACTTTTCAAGAACCTTGTAAGTGAAATTTCAATGCAGACTAAACATACGTTGACATGCTATCCGCTGGTGGCATGCATTTTCAGTAATAAGCGTTTTGGTCTTTTATGTACACTTCCTTCTGGTGCTATTAGGACAATGTGTCATGGTGCATTCAGTGACTTAACCTCTTTATATACTATAAGGTGATGGTATGGTGCTCTTGGTATATTCAGCACACACTGTACTGCTATATGTTTCTAAACAGAAGTTGTTTAAGCTATTTGAATACTTACAGGCTGACACATCTGAAATGCTTTTGTAATTTGGTAATCAAATACTGATAAGAAGTGAATTATATCAAGCATGTCCATCTCGGGTTCAAACGTCTTCCACTAGTAACTAAACTCACCAACCATGCTCAAATGGGTGTAATTTGGGGAAATGTGTAAAACTCCCAGTCACCACATACAGAAATAATGCAATGAATGTAAACAGTTTCATGTTAACTTTGATTTAGATAGCAGAACATTTTGAACAAAGGTGACATCATATTTAAGAAGGTAGTAAATGTTTCCTTTGATTCATTTGGGGACATTTTTGAGCTACTTTACACAACTATGTCTAAGTCTTTGTATCAATAAGGAATTAACAACAAGCACCAGCATTTAAAAATCTGAGGTTTTTATTAGTAGAAAAATGTGTAAATAATGTATGTGAACCAGATTGTTTTTACTGTACTGTTAATGGTGTGTAGACAATGGATGATCTTGCTTATTTTGAAACTGAATTACTGTAAGTTGCTGAAAATATATCCATTTTAGACTTGAGAAGAGACTAAATTTAGCATTCCTTTTATGGATGGCTGATCTCTTTTGGGATTGTGAAATAAAGACATATTTATATTTTGGACCTTACCATGAGTTTTTCTGTTCTTTGCTGTGTGTGTATGTGTGGGTGCAGGCATGTTTGCATGCAAGTGTGCATGTCAATACAAACAATGGGTCTGCCTTTACAGTAAATATCCTTTGACTATAACCTGAGAATTTCTGTCATATTTTTACAAAATGATTAACTATCATTTGGTTGTATTCAGCACAAATGAACACACTGTTAATTATGATGTAGTTCCTTTTGGCTACACTAGTACTAGTTGACATACTAGCATAGCTCACTGTTACAGAATTTCAGTGCAATTGCTTAGACTTTCGTATGATGTTTGTTGTTTTGGTGGGAGGCACTGCTTGTTTTGGTACAATATGTTCTTAGAGCTGATAACTTGACAAATATGTCTACAATGTCACAGAGGGTGTCTGTTGAAATTAATAATTTAATTAATAATTTAAGATAAGATCATAAGGAAGAAGGCAATATTTGGTCTAAGATTTGAAATGAAAAATAGAACAAAGATTCTTAGCCATCTGCTTAACAAGTTCAACACATTTGTCATTTGTTTACTTTCTAGAAATGTTTTTACAGTTCTACAATTCAAGGAGAAATGCTGGATAGAGTACTGCCTCAGTAAGCCACTTCTAGGCGTTTTTGCTTGTTAAACTCAGCTTCTCAGGTGGAGGATGCCCTCAGACACCTTCTCTGGCCTGGGCAGTGTAATCCAAGCTGAGTGGTGACTGAGTGAGTACTTTCAGATTAGATTTAACAAAATTCGATAAGTGCTTACAATATGAACAAAATCTGTGAAGGGACAATTGCAGGGTAATATCCATCCTTACTGTTTCCAGCAAAGTCCTGGCAAAATTTTACTCTATAGACTATTTCAGAACATCACAGAAATATAACTATCAAAGACGGTTCAGGAAAAGGAGCACAGTCAACATTTGTCACAGCACAGCTACTACTGAAATGCCAAGATCATCTACATGATCACTGTCAGTCTTTCCAAGTGCGTTTATACTGTGAGCAGGGACCTTTGGCAGAACATAATATCTACCAGCTCTGCCAAAGTTGTCAGCATTATCTGGCAGTTTCACAATGATGTGATGGCTAAAGGAGCCATACTGTACACCCCTGCATGCACCCCTTTACTCTTCAAATGCTTTTTCGTGTGTCACTCAGCTTGATATTAGGAATGGATTGTCATGCTGCAGAATTCAGATAACTGTGGTGGCCCATTCTGCAGAGGCCCTCAAATCTATCCTTACTAGCTGTTAGGGTATACAGCAGAGTGGGGCTTTTTGTTGACACCACCAGTTCAGGCTGTCCACCCATCATGTCTGCCTTCACCATAGATACAACGAATAACTATTAAAGATACACTTATTCCGATAGTCCATTTCATCATAGTCTCATCTGTTCTGTATTAAATTCCAATTCAATGTCACCATTTGACAATCACGAACGTGTGTGTGTGCGTGTGTGCGCGCGTGCGTGTACTGTATACTGCATCCTGTAGATACTGGGTAGATGGAGACTGACAAACCCATTCATGCTCAAACCCCCGAGAGAAGGCGATATGTGTGTCTGTGTGGTTCCATACAACTGTAGGGATTGTTTTTTCATCAGGTTGATTGTATCCAGATGGGATCCTTAATTGCTTCAAGTAGTACGGTTGAACCTACCAGGCTTCCGTAGGTTTATGAGTGGTTGACTTGTGACGCACCAGCGTTGAACAGCCAGAACATTTCTACTGTCAGAAAGATGGCGACATCGGAGCCGGTAAGGAGGACAGAGATAGCCGAAAATTCGGCTAACGCGCACGAAGAGACCCTAAACGGACCACATTTTATGATATTGAGATACAGTCTAGTCTAATTGGAATCACTCTCATGATTTTTTTGGCGAATTGTCGGCTACTGGTGTCCCGATGGATACGTTAGTATGGGTTTTAGCTAACGTTAGCATGATGGATGGGGGGGAGCAGGGAGGGACTGACTGGACAACGTTGACTCGTACTCCATTCATTGATTCGTTTTAATCTACCCCGATATGGAAGTTGTTGTTCGATATTCGTGAAAAACGCACACACCCTACTCATAATCGCGTATATTTCAATGCTATCGAATTAATGAATGACATCTGGACACGTGTGTTTCCCCGCTAGCTAGCGCGTCTGCTAAAACTAATGCTAGCAGATGTTAGCCTGGTTAGTTTAGCTTGGTTTTTATGTTAATTGGTTGGTTTTCTAGCTAGTTGGCTATCAACTGTAGCTAAACTAGTTAAGTTAGTGAAAGTAGCAGCGTTGAATATATACTACAGGACTAACTAGCTTTCCTGACACAATGTACCCACTGCTGGTTTGATTTGGTTATATATTGGTAATTATAAAACGTAGTGTTTCGATCCTGGACGCTGATTGGCGGAGACTGCGTTCTAAACAGAACGTTCGTACCTTGTTTTAATATCAGTGCGCGTTCAACGCAAACATTGTAACTGATGACAAACTTCGCGTCGCGCCTAACAACACCCCCTAGCCGTCACAATGTACATGACGTACCGAGGACATACTGGGCACTTTTTATGATCGTAACGTAAACCACTATGTCGAGGGTGGGTAGACTTGTTTTGGAGTGAAGCTGAATTAGTTATAAAACCGAATCGCTTACTTGTTGAATATAATGTGTTGGGCCTTCAGTGTAAAAGTTGATTATGAACTGATAATTGACGTTTAATTTTTTTTAATGTATTCACAGAAAGCACCTGATACTGAAGAAGCCCCAGCTGACAGCCCTGTGGTGGCGAGTTCTGAGCAGTATATCAAACTCCCTTTGCAAAACAGGTATGTATAAAACATGTAATGTTTGAAAGTCTTGCATTGTTCATTGAGCAAGTTGAAAAAATTACGCATCCTTCAATTTAGTAGGCATTCAAAAAATGCCATACTAGCATGACTGCTATGGAATTTCAACCCACTTTCTCCTTATAGTGTTTGGGTGTGAAGCACTATTTGTTTTGGTACAGTTAGTCCTTAGAACTGATAACTTGACAAAATTGTATTGCTACAATGACATTGAGGATGGGTGCTAAATGATAAACTTGTTGTGTTTCTAGTAGTGTGCAGTGAACTGAAATCAAGCGTGCTTCAAGATTATTTTATGATGTTGGATCTACAATAAATTAATTTATATCTAACAACATACATTTAATTGAATATGTTTAAAATGATGTGCAATATGGACCTGGTCTCCCAACTTGTGCTATGCCTACTTGTACAGTACAACAGTCGTAATGGGACTTTTACAAACAAGTTATTTGATATGTGGTGGATCCTGTGCACTGTGTCCCGGCACAGAAAAGGTTGGCGTGCAATGGATTCGCCTAGTACATTTACAATAATTCAGAAAGATGAATATAATTGTAGGAGAATTCTATACGTTATGTATATCTGACAAGGTGCCAGGAATAAAGATACTTTGGTACCTGGGCCTTATTCCAGAAAGCAGGTGAAAACTTTAACCGTGAGATGAGATAAACTCTGGGTTTTCCGTTCCAGAAAGAGAGGTAATTTAAACTCTGAGTGAGTTACCATGGTAACTGAGTCTGTGTACCTAACCTGCTTGCTGGCAGGTTTTCTTCAACAAACCCTGAGTTTCCTCCCTCTTACAGAGCCAGACACGCTGTTTCATTTCCTCATTGATTCAGTCCATATCAAAGCACTTTTCGAAGCACATTAATTAGCGGAGGTTTACTGTATGTTGGAATCAAAGTCCTGGTCAGATATTTGTTTGATACTCAAGGACTATCTAAAGTTACAGCTTTTATGCACATCAGTGATTTCTTTGAACAGCGGCTTTTGCACTCGCATTCAAATATTAGTGTCAAGTCACCCTTGGCTCAGAATAAAACCTCTGCATGTCCTTCTTGAGAGTGGAAGTTGTTTTTTTACAACACTGACTGTGTGCACACAAGACAGCTGTCAGTTTGTTAGAGTAGTTCCTGCACTGAAAGGTTTATTGCACATAATGTGTAATCTCAGTCTAAATTTAAAGCTTTAGACACGTAGGATCAATGAATAATTATCTCTAACTCATGATGTGATTGGTGATTGGCACTGATGGAACATAATTCCTATTTGAGATTATATGTTAATATTTCTGTGAGCAGGATCGTGGTGCAGCTGCAGAATGTAGTTTGAAAGTGAGTTTTTTAATTTGCTACATTTACTACAAATTTACTACATTTGTTTTGCAAATGTCTAAAATTTTAAAATCTGCTGTATTTTAACCTTGACGCCTTTTCAAGTGCAAATCACCAAACACTTTATTGGATTAGATTGTGATCTTACAATCATGTCTCTGTCTTTTGATTTATATATTTTTTTAAATCTTTAACTATATTTTTCATCTTCACTTGCTGCCTCCTGTGTTTAGTCGCCGTCAGATTAAAGATGAACAAATATATTTGAAATGTAATGATCTTAATATACAGTCAGATTCCACCACTTTATCATCCGTTAAGGAAATGTAAGTCTGGTAAATGATGAATGGACAACACTGAATGAAACTTTGTTGTATTAACTTTTTGACACATTTCTCCGCTTACTCCGGCTCTTTTGTTTAAAGGTAAAAGTGCACCATCCGCATACACATGCATTAATATCTCTACGTCCACTGGATTAAATGGAGGCTCTGCCTTTTATTTACCTGTTGCCATGGTGAATCGTGGTATTGGAGCTCCATTGATGATGGCTTTTTTCATTCACCACGAATGAGCTTTACTCAGAGTTGATTGAACAAACTGATCAGCTGTTCTGGAACCAAAAACTCTTGAGTTTTCATCTCGGGGTTCATCAGCTGGGAGTTCAGAGTTAGACTCCTAGTTTGTTAATCCTGCTTTCTGGAATAGACCCCTGCTCAACAATTTTGCTTGTACACTGTTGTGTTTTAGGGACTAGCACTACAATTCAGTGCTGATGACCTATTCAGTGTTACTTAAAGGCCCACTTTTTTTTTTCTTTCTTTTTTTTGCACTGATACACGCATCCATTGTGGTCATCCCATTGTGTTCCCACAATGAATCAAGTCTGAAAATATCCATTCAGACATTTGAGTGTTTTTGGGCAGAAAATTCAATTTTCTAATCGGAGCCAAAAACGATTTTCCACATGACGTGATATAAAATGTTTCATGCTCTAACGTGGCTAGCGCGTGTTGAATAAAACTCTCCGAACCCCCACTTGCCTCTTTGCAACTGAGCCAAACAGCCTTTTAATTTTAAGAACTGCACCTTTGCTGTATCATTTTAGTACTGCTGCTGCGCGATGCAGTGTTTGTCTTAAACAACCCGCGTCATAGCTATTTGCTTCTGTTTGGCACATATTTAAAAAACAAACAAAAAAAAATTTGAAGAAAGGAGTGGGACTTTAAGAAATGAAGGGGAAATTAAGTCAAATACCTCAGTAAGTCACTCCTAGACCCCTATGAGTTTTCAGCCCAGCCTCTCGGGTAAAGAAAGGGTTGTCCTCAACCACTGTTCAGAATAGTGTTGTTAGGCCTTAAGATTTGATTGGACCAAATTGGCAGTTATGGTGTTGAGGAGTGTCACTATTAAGCCCTTAATAGTCAATGTCTGGGATACAAGGTGAGATGTTGAAGCCACTGGATTGTGCATTCTAATCTGTCTGTAGTGTGGTTGGCCCTAAGGAAGTACTAGGATCTAGTCTGGGAACCAGACGAATCTGCGAGCTCATGTTTTTTTTGCTCTGGCAGATTGGTCTAGTCCCCCTCCCGTTCAGACAGATTTTCAGCCTGCCTGACTTGGGGTGGGTTTGATACGATGACTGTACAGAGGAGCGCCATTGAGGCATTTTCGTAAACAATCAAGATGGCTGCCGCTGATGTCGCTCTGCCAATCGGAGCAAGTATATCCACATTTTGTTGCTCTGATTGGTTGTAGGTCTATCCAATTGTGTCCAGAGGCATTTTGGTCTGTGCCTGTTGATAATGACCCTTGGTAATCGAAAATGAACTGAGAGGTTCCAGACTAATTTGCATTTGCGAATTGGTCTGGCGATGTCGGGCTACCTAGGATCATGAATAGTCTGGAATTATCAAGTTAGCTCTGTTGTGAATCTATGTTTACAAATGTATGTAATGTGTCAATATTTGTGTCTCAGATCTCTGCCACAGTAGTAACTAGTGTTGGATGAGTCGATTATTGGCTTTATCTGGCCTGGAGTGTTTGTTGTTTACATGCTGGTCCGTGCCCCCAGCTGGGTTCACCAGAGGAGTCACGCCTGTGTGTTGTCTAGTCTCTCAGCACGTTGTAAAATAATTTGTGTCACTGGGGTAGTGACATGCTACCCCTAATTCCTCTCTAAACTTAGCCTGCACTGACTCTGCTCTACTATATCGGGCATTGCTTAATATTGAATGGGTCTTTTTATGGTGTCGGCAGAGTTATGAGTTGGTAACAGTGTTATGGTGGGGTGGGGGTGCACTGGGTTCAGCTCATGCCCTTTTTGTGCCCTCATCCCTCCTCTACTAGGCCTACCCTTCCTGGGAATAGTTGAATGAATAATAGCACCCCTCAAACAATGGTGCATTTGTAGGGCGGGTGACCGCCTGGTTTCTCTGTTCTTCTGCATTGATATGTGTGCCACTCTAACTAGCTGTGTTGTTGTGCAGTGAAAGAGGCCCCATATTCATGTTTGCATGATAATATTCCAGCTTGGTGCTCATTTTGGTGTGTTTATGTTGAGGCCTTCTGTAGTTGTTATATAATGTTGACGGGTTAGGCAGGGATATTTGCTGTACTGAGGAAAACACATCAAGCTTAAATGAACAGAAACCTCGCTGATCTGCTTTTGGCAAAGTAAAAGGGGGGGAAAAACCTGGCAAGTTGGGTTACTAACCATTGCTGTCAAATCCAAGGCTTCATTTATTTAATCTTGAAAAGACACCCTTTCTCATATTACTTTTCTCTGAGTCCAATGAATATGAAGCATTTGTTCTTAAAGGGATTCTTGTTTTCTTCTCTCCTAGATGGGCCCTTTGGTATTTCAAAAATGACAAGAGCAAAAGCTGGACAGAGAACTTGCGTCTCATCTCCAAGTTTGACACAGTGGAAGACTTCTGGGCGTAAGTCTTCTTCTTCTTCTTCTTCCAACACCCTGTAATGTTATCTTTTTATTTTTTATCACCACAGCAGACACACACACACACACACACGCAGACACACAGACACACAGTGGTTTAGCCCAATATATCAAATGCAATTCAACTCGAGGAGAACGTGTACATCTTGGTTACCTGATGGTCAGACTACCAAACTGTATTCTGTTTTTATTGAGTTACACTATATTTACAAGCCACAACATATTTTAACATAAAATAACAAAATATTGCACATAGCAGCTTTAATGTATGGCATTATTTAATTGCCTATTAAGTTTTGATTTTTGTTCTGTGGTATTGGTTTAAAGTGAAGTCTAGGTTGTGGTGATAACACTAATTTACTCTCCTTACAGATTATACAACCACATACAACAACCAAGCAAGCTGGGCTTTGGCTGTGACTATTGCTTATTTAAGGTAAGGGCTTTCATAAACCTATAAACCATTACTTTATTGATGTAGAGAATAATGTTTACCATCTGTATTTTTTTTTTTCTGTAAAACCGATTCATTGAAGTATGTGAAATGATATTATCAGCAGAGATGAATGAACATGGTTTGGTAAAAATTCATAGTTGCTGTGTTTTTTTTTTTTGAGAAAGCATAGCCACATTTAATTTTGCTAAGCCCTCCAAAATCTGCAGGTGCTCTTCTAACAAACTAGAATCAGCAACAGTATTCCAAGTCTTTGTTGGTATTGTGTGTCAGGATGGGATCAAACCGATGTGGGAGGACGATAGGAACAAACTGGGAGGGCGATGGCTGATGACCCTCAGCAAGCAGCAGAGACACAATGACCTCGACCGCTACTGGATGGAGACGGTAAGACTGCGATTGTTAGAATCTTCTCTCATGCTAGGTTAGATACACTCCTATGCTAGAGTAGAGACACCGCCCCGTAACCAGAATGTCTCCGGTTCAGTCCCAGCGACGGCCACGTGTCCTCCACGTGTCCTCGAGAAAGATCCCAGACTAGGATTAGACTAACAATTCACTCAGCTCAGCTCACGATTCGATTTGATACGTGGTACTGGGTTCATGTTTCTAGGGTACTCGTATGGAGCCCACCAGGGGTCAGAGGAGAATATTCTGATAAATTGTTGCCTTGAATTATTAATCCGTACCTTCAAATGATAAATCTGTTGCCTCAAATTAGTCATTTGTTCCCTTGAATTACTAGTAATTTGTTCCCTCACATTAGTAATATGTGCGTTAAATTTTCTATATCACCATTCATTCCGTTTTCCATATTCAATCTCGACACATTCGTTATGGACCGCTAGGATTTAATATCTTTATTTTGAGTTTGGACTGAAATACCTGGATATACTACTGATAAAATTCTTCAGCTTCACAATGCGTATCGTCATATTTTTGAATCACAAAATATCGTGCCACAGTGCATTGTTACACCCCTATCCCAAACCGATGCCTGCTCACATTTTAGGTTGCTCTGATTACGACTGTCAGGTTACGGTCCAAAAATGTAATTTGATGTTTGTGTCTTTTTGTAGCTGTTGTGTTTAATTGGAGAGTCGTTTGATGAGGCCAGTGAAGATGTGTGTGGAGCTGTGGTCAACGTCAGACCTAAGGGTGACAAGATAGCTATCTGGACCAGCAACTGCCAAAACAGGGAAGCCATCATGACGATAGGGTAAGGTGCACCAGGCTCTCAGGTCCTGTCCCATTACCCACACTTGCAGTCTTTGTACTTAGCCAAGTACCCACTTGAGTGGCATGTTTACGTTAAGTCAAAAAATAGTCAACAGTGCCCAAGTATGGACCCAAGTACATGCAAGCATCAGCATGTGCAATAATCATTCAAATGCATTGTAATTTCTACTGGACATATTTAATGTATGCTATGATGTATTAAGATATATATTTTATCTACAGCTAGTGCTAAAACAAGAATAACTAACAGTGGAAAGTTTTCCTTCTTGACATATTGGCGCCTTCACTTGAATGTCATGAACATGATGATTTGTGGGATACACTTAGCTCTGAATACCACTCTGAAGCGGTATTAGGGTCAGGGTGCATTAAGTGTGGGTTAAGTGTACTGCGTGTTTGCATGTTTAAGAAGTGGGACGCAGGTGCACGTTCACGTGCTAGTACACAGACCGCAAATGTGGGTAATGGGACAGGCCCTCAATCACCCTCTGCAGGAAATGATACAAGTAATACAGCGTGTAAAACTCAGTGGATTAATTATGTTGATTTGCTGCCTGTAGTTGACCACTAGATGGTGACACCAAGTTGTCGTTACACTTCACGTCATTACACACCCTCACATTCCTGTCCATCTCTCTTTTTATAGGCAACAGTACAAAGAGCGTCTGAACCTCCCCATCAAAGCCCTGATTGGTTACCAATCACACGATGACACATCCAGCAAGAGTGGATCCACCACCAAGAACATGTACTCCGTTTGAAGAAATCCCCTATTTCAACTTGCCGTAGATTTAAACAATTACCAACCCACATCATCACATTAATACTTTTGAGTTGTCAACCTCTGTAGTGTCCTTTTTTTTTTTTTTTTTTTTTTTTTTATTGAAAAGAGAATTGTTCATAGTGTATACAGTTGGAGCTGCCCCCAACCTGGCTAATCGGCTGACCATGGAGTGTCTCTGGGTACAAACGGCAAGAAGGATGGAAAAGAGAACGGCATTTAGCCAACGCTGTTTTGATATGAGCTAAAGAACACGAACAAGTTACTTTTAGAATTGAAGAGTTTCTGTGATTATTACCGGTGACTGCCCCTAGCTTAGCTGAGGGTTTTTTTCATTACTTAAGGCTTGGAGTTGCAATTTGTTTTTTTATTTTATTTTTTTTACACTAAGTCATTCTGTTTTTCTCACTCCTTATGAAAAAGTGTTTTTCACCTCGCAGGTTAAGATGGTAGGCAACCTAATTCATTCACAGAGCTAATTTTAAAGGTCGATTTTAACTCGATAATCTGGAGGTGTTAAGCATGAGATAGGCTTGCAGATTCGCCTGCTTGAAGACTCTACACAGTATCTTAAAGTTTTGTAAAAGAGCTGTGGTCACACTCCAAAGTTTGGGATTTGGAATAAAAGGCCACTTATTGTTTCAGCCATGCTGGAATTGTGGAATATTGCTTGTAGTACTATTTTGAACTCTGTTGTTTTTCTTCCCCTTACATTTATTTATAATGTATGCTTTGCAGTTGAACTACTTAGTTGGAAGTCATCCATGAAACTCGCGTTTCTTCATATATATTTCTTTTTTTCTTTTTTGTTATTGAGGAGGTTAATGTGGACTACTGCTTAATATAGAACATTTTTTACAGTGTGTCATGCAGTAAAGATGCCTGGACAGAATTAGGAGTGCTTTTCACTGTTTTCTTCCTAACAAAACTGTAGATATGCCGCACTACTCTCTGGGTTGATGCGAAAGAGAGATGATATTCATTGTGAAATGATTTTGCTCATAATGTATCTTTATCTGTAATTCCAGGATGTATATTACCTTCTTTCAAGTAAAGGTTAAGTGCTTTGCATTAAAACCAGAACTGTGGTCTGCTTGTGTGTTGCCTCCATATGGGAATTATTTTTGTTAGTATCTGAGCACATTTTAAGTAATTGCCTCTTGTGCAGTAAATTCAAGTACACAACTTAATCTAAGATTATTTAGAAAACCTGGAAGCCATGTTCAACCAGTACATTATGAGTTAAATTCCAAAGTCACCAGTCAATGGCAATCAAGAATTCTACTTCAGGTACACGCTGTTCAAACAACAATGGACAACGCCTAACAACCTTGTAATAGAAGTGCCACTGTCTATTATACTTAACTAGAAAAGCACGTTAATTTCAGTGGCATGGCCTGTTTCAGGTATGCATCATGTTAGAATGTACTACAGTGATACATGCTTTCACAAAAGGAATTTATGGTGCTGAACATCCAATCAAACAGGATCTGGTGATGCAATAAGGATTTGTTTTGTACACCTGACTATAGCAGCTGTCAGATGAAAACCTATCTCCAAAATGTCAGCTTTTCAAAAAAGAACAAGATAATCTAGCATGACAGAGGCACTATTATCTTACATTAGCCTCCAAGCTTTTGAAAGACATTTTCAACATCTGAGGTGCCGTAAAGCATCGTATTTTGAAAGCAGGTGGTGAAGTGGTGGTTGGTTGGGGGACACAAACATGTTGAGAACAAGATAGCTTACAGCACATATGGATCTTGAGTTTATTATGGAATTGCTAAAGCTATATGTAAGTGCTAATAATAACGGATCAATGCGTTGCTGATATTCAGTGTTTATATGGTAAAATGATTGCAAATATATAAATATAATGATTGCACAAAATGTAATCTGTATAGAAATTCCCTCTTGTGTGACATTGCTTAAATAAATCATGTCAACATACGTCAACAATGACAGTATAAAGTTCCTTCATAAATTGAAGCTCAGCTTTTCTCTTAGGAACAAAATCACCAACAATGCAGAAATCAGAAATATAGTGAAAATAGGTCAAAATGCAATAGACATAATTGAACATCTATTTCAATGGCAAATTAGGAAGCTGGAATGAAACTGGTAAGCATGAGGTGGTGTGTAATCCTTCAAGAGATCCAGACCCAGTATCAAGTGTCAAGAATAGTAATATTGGTCCAGCCAATTCCTTTTCAGATGCCTTGATAAGTCCATCCACTCTACTTGTGTCTGTTTGCTGGACCGTAGCAGCTTCATATCAGGACAAACTCAACATCAAGGGTTTCTCTTCATCTCTCTTGTTTAACAGATTTGAAAGCATGTAGGATGAGAAGAAACAAAACTCCACGGCGTAGCTGAGCTCAAATAGCTCCAGGTTGACACTGATCATCCATTCAAACACAGCAGATACGTGAGTATACCAGTATTCTTCCTGGGCAAACAATATAGTATCTGAGGGAATTGTGTTAAGGATGTACAGTATACGACAGTTCATAACTTCTGGCAGTCAAATGTTTCATTAATAAATGTTTATATCAATCTTTGTAAAAGTCTTTGATTGTAATTATACTTAGATTGTTAATGTAAATACAAGTGTTATGTGGGATTCTAAACAGACAGACAGACAGACAGACATAGTTTCAAGGTTTATGAAAGGATACAGCAGATGGTGACGATGGTTTGGATCACAGTGGAGACTATTCGTATTGGATAGAGAAACTTCTCGAATCCTGTTAGCGTACACCTCCCGGTCAGTGCAGTGAGCAGCACAGTGTAGAAACAGATGCACGTGAAACTAATAGCAGCTCCAAGGTTGTGCAGGAGTCCCAGGTAACCTGGCTGTAGAGAACAGTCAATAGACACTCTGATTATCAAGACTACTTGTGATAAAGATTATTACACAAGTAACAAGTAGCAAATCCTGAAGGATGTGGCAAGTATGGATTTGTCTTTTGCAATCATTGCCACCCTCAGTATCCTATGCTATTTTTTTTAAACTTCTGCAATGGATACTGACCATGTGCCTTAACAAATGTTTTCCGTGCCAAAGAAATTCACTAGCAGCTGCTCTTTGCGCTGTTTTAATCAAGGGGTGACACACCAGTTTAGTTTTACTGTCCAACTTGTTAAACATACATGGTAAGTGTGTACTAAATATATTTTACATACATAGAAATGTAATATTCTAATGTAATTTAACATACAAAACAGAGCTGTTGAAATCACTTGTGTAATAACAAAAACAACATCATTCAGAACGTAGAAGTGTGGTAGAGGATACTGTGTTGGTAATACTGTCATTGCAAAGTTATTACTCAGATACACAGTGCAATTTAATCTCTTCCATTTTAAAGTGTGGAACTTGTGAATAAGGCTTTGTTAACTTTGGTCGTGCTCTCTCTCCCTATAGATGACAGAACAAACAGTTTCCCACCTATGTTTGTTCTTTAGACACAGGTGCAAAGCTGTTCAGCTTTATTGCTTATCATCCAATTTATAATATGATATTCTGTGGCCTTTTCCTGCTGTGGCTAATTATTTTCTAAGATAGATTTCTCTCACTCGACTGACATCGTGAGTTGGATATACCACTTGAATGTTGTTTAATATTGAATCAAATATACTCAGTGCTAATGAAAGATATTCAAACTATTCTACAGGAAGTACTCACATTACAGTTTCCAGCTGCAAATGCCCCGATAGCTGCCACCACACCAAAGACCAGTGCAAATCTGCTCAGCATGGAATTAGCAGCATTTTTCTCCATAATATGGGCATGGTGGAAGATACAGAACACCAGAACTAGGGAGGAGAACCAAAGTTGGTATAATGCATATCATTCATATCATGGAATATGAGTTAGGTCTTTAGTAGTTTAACTCACACAGAAAAGAGCCAGCACTGATGGTGGTAGTAAAAAGGGAATTTTCTGGTGAGCCGGTTCCACTTGAGCTGACACAAGAAATTAAAAAAATTGTTTAGACAATTATAGCAATATGACAGAACTAGATTCCAAGGGGAAAGTTAAATTGAGTGAACTGAACTCCAAGGGCACTATTCTGATTCTGCGAATAGCGAAGGGGAATTACAACAACAAGCTGTTACAGGTCAAAACAAGCTGGACTCC
>OMKK01010153.1:2724-17894 GCA_900302305.1 Polymixia japonica | reverse complement strand
CCTTGTCACTCCTCTCCCCTGTCTTACAGGTGCCCCGATTCTTGGGAGGAGTTTATTGTCAGGCCACCATTATAAACACGGTTTAGAAAAGAGAGAACATCACCACACTGGTCGACCCAAAGTGGCAGACATTTGTTATGAAAATCATATCTCACTGAACCATCGCATAGCATAGTATTTTAACATAAACTAACATAGACATTTTGTACATAACAGCTTTAAGTATATACCGATACTGCCTAGCTACCTTATGGTGGGGACTGTGCAGCATCCCAGGGAGTCATTCTTTATGCAGATGTCCTCAGCCTCCCTGAAAACAGAATAATACAGTTTTGAGAGAAAGGCTTAGTGAACCCATCACTGTTCCATTAACTTTCAGGATTTCAACCATCCTCTAGATTTTCATGAAACACGACTCACCAGTTGCTGAGGGAGCACACATGATTGTTGTAGAAGGCAAGGCCATATCTGAAAAAAAGAAAAAACAACTATAATACCAGTAGTTTTGACATGTGGTCCCTATGTCATTATTGTCTGGATAAGAATAAATAATCCAACAACTGCTTCATATTTTTGTTATTATTATTGATATGGTCAAATACAGCTTTTGGCAAGAGACTTATCTTCCTTTTCTTTTGACATGCTATTATGGCACAATGGAACAACTTTTCTGAGTTGCCAGGCGGTAACACCACTCTCATTGAATGAAGTGATTTGTATTGGTTTTAGTGGATGAAATGAATGACGTACATTTTTAGATACACTAGAAACATGTGCCAGCAATGAATTAGCACAAAACAGCTATTAAATATTTAAGTCATGGATAAGATATTTAACCACAGTCTGAGGTATGTAAGGTAACTCCTACAAAACCAAAACTTAAATGTGACCTGCATGTCAAAGGTATTTTTTCTTCAATATCAGATAATATACAAAGATAAGATATTCCTTAAAAGAGTGCACAAAGCAGGGTTACCATCTAGCATCAACTGAGAAGCACCTAACAGTCAGTGCCCACCAAAAAATCAAAAAAGCTAAGTTCAGTGCCAGTGTATATTACTGGATAATCACTAACATACCTTAAGCTTTATGGTATCAGTATGTAAATGGATGGCTTTACAGGTGTGTCTCCAAACATAAGTCAAGCAATATGTAGCCACTTTGAACGTCATAACATTCTTGACTACCTGTTTTATTGCGTAACATGACAAAACTAGCTTGACCACATATTTCAAGACCTTCAATATAATAAGCAACTACATATGCTGATAATCTGTCCGCCTTCAGACAGCAATGTGCTGTGTCATATATAAAACCTGTAAATTCTTTTTAAATTGTGCTTCACATTGAGTCTTGGGCAGTCATGGAATGATTCCAATAGAGTCCTCATCAAAAGTACCCTAGCACTAGATAATCACAGAATAACTGTCACTTGCAACAAGCTGTAACTGGTTTAAGTTTAAGATGTGAGTTATACTGATAACTAGCAGGTGTATTTACTGGCTCATTAAGGTCATTCAAGAAATGTCAACTAATGGAAACATGTGGATCTCATTGAAACGCAAACTAATTTATACACGGAAAATGTAAATTCCCTAACTGTGCTCAATTAAACTTGAATTAATGTGAATTATTATTATTATCTTCTCTCTGAGCTATGAGAAAGTGTACAGGACATGCCACGTAAAAATAAAACTCTACTTGTAAAAATGACCAAATGCTGTGAATAAGGAATAAAGAATAAATAGATTTTTAGAAAAGACATTGTATAGCAGGCAAGAGAAAATTGGGTTGTCAAAGGAATAGATTGAATTTGGGTGTAAAATTGGCCATCTGTTAGGTTGACCTTTGGTAAAAGATGAAAAAGTATGAATCCCTGGTACTTACACAGCCCATGTTCCAATAAAGGACAGTAGTGAGAGGGAGGTAGGGAGGAGAATCCAGACGACCATGTCTCTGTAGTAAAGAGGAGCAACAGCAAAAGTAAAGCAGGGGTGCCTTGATTCCTTGACGGTGTTTTAAGACCTGTAGATTCCTTGACTCCAGTCAGCCTCACACCTTTCACCATCAGAGTAGTAGCACAACAGAAAATGTCCTGTTCCTTAATTAAAAAACTGTAATTCAGGATCTTCGGGCAAATCCTTTCAGAGTTACTGTCACAGTTACTGAGTCTGTAGTCTTTCACTACTCAGAATACATTCCTTTATGGGAGAGTCTCTCTCTCTCCCCTCTCTCTCTCTCTCTCTCTCTCTCTCTCTCCCTCCCATTTGTCCCTCCCTGCCTCTCCCTCTTTCTTACTCTACCAATCTCTCTCTTGGTCCATAAAAATCATATTGTAAAATGCACAATGTTTGTGTATATTTTGTGTGTTTTCTTATGTGATTATGGCCCCTTTCATACACTATTTTTGTACTTTGTTAAGCACACAATGTTTGTAATATGAAAGGGGGCCATACAGATACATTTAGGTGAACCACACACACAAATAATGCTCTTTCTATTATTTCTATTAATTAAAATTGTATCCAAATGCATTTATTTCTGATTATTTTAATTAATTTAAGTATTATATATAAACGTGTCTCAGTTTAAACATACATTGTTAGCTGATGACAATTTTAGAGATTCTCTCTAACATTTAAAAGTTTACTATGATGTTACTATTTATTAATTCATTAATTTATTCATTACTTTTATAATTTCTTGGAAAAAACGACAAATAAATGTAAAATATTTTCAAATCAAATAAAACCCCAGATCAGGATACGTGACGTCTACCACTTGAGGACCTAATTTCCAAAACAAACAAAATGGCGGCGCGCATGAGATGGGGTCTTCACCATTTGTTGCGGTCAAGAAATACTTCTCACTTTAGGTTAGAATTTAAACAGTGCTTCATATTTTAATGAAATAATATCACACAGCTATAATACAGCATATTCTTCTAGCAAGTTTACGTAAGTTATAAAGTTAACCAAAGTTACAACCAGACCTGCGATTGAGCTAATACTAGCTAGCAAACTGCGACATAACGCGACGAAATGCTACTCCTTAATCCCATTCACTCAGAAGTATATAACGTTAGATCACATATTTTGCTTAGTATTAAATTGTTTCCCTGACACCTATCAATTAGGTGTGCGCAAGCATTGTGTTAATACATTACTGGAAAATAGGGTTGTTAAAACAAAATCCGAGTGAGCGTTAACAACTAAATATTTGTTGACCTAAGGCACGATGCTGTCGTCCTAATCTATCCATAGAACTATAGTAAGATATACCCCATAGTATAGCTAACTTGAAAGATAGTTAGAAGAAGTTGGTTCCTGAGCTGACTAACAGATGTGGTCTTATCCCCCTAAGGTTTTCAGTGAAGTCAAGAAACCCATACCACACACAATGCCCTAACCAGAGCTTCAGGAAGGTTCAGCTTCTGCCCCTGACAGGAGCCACACACCTCTCATGTGAGAAAGCATAATACATCTTAATACACTCAGTTACCCATTGTGACCTTCGCTGAGAAAGTGTCTAACTGTTATTGCCATGAATGAAGGAATATGTGTGTGTGTGTATATATATATATATATACTGTATATATATAAAAATGTTTTGGGGGGGGTTTCAAATTGTGTTTCAGTGCGACACCTATCTGTCCAGACACAAGATACTCCAAACCCTAGAAGCTTGAAGTTTCTCCCTGGTAAACCTGTCTTAGGATCTGGAACCTTGGACTTTCCTTCTCCAAGCACTGCAGAATGCTCATCCTTAGCCAGGTCTTGTTACAAACAGCACTGTGAAATTGAGTCTTCTATTTTTAATTGTGTTTCCATTCTCCATTCCAGACCATTCTTGACCCGTATTAGAAAGGCCAGTGTCTTAGTTTGACTAGCTGCCAGAGATTGCTTGGTTGAGGAGTGCATAGTTGTGACCATTGTGTCCTATGTAAAATACAGTATGCCATATTGCATGATATCTATGAATGAGGATAACCGATTGTAAATGAATGCTCTGTGTAGATGTTGTTTCTTTTGTAAGCTCACTGATAAGAATTGCCCCCTCTAACAACAACAGCAGTATCAAAAACAATAGCCACCAGTGACACTTAATAGAGCGGGAACCAGGTCAAGCCCTCAGGATGTTTTCTGCTACCTTTTCTCCACTTTTATTTCCTGTTAGCCTATAGCTTGGGCCATCACAATTTGATAACGAGCACCCTCAACTTGGGGCTGTTTGGTCTCCAAAACCCCTTTTTTTGTGACATGACAGGGCTGGACTTGGCTCCCGACCTATAATGATAGCTAGCACAAGTTGTTTTAAATTAAACGTACATCAACTTCCTGCTATCTTAATGTTGTTAAACAATATGATAACAGTTCATGTTTCCCACAGGGACCTCTTTGAAATTGAAGGAGTAAAAAGTGTATTCTTTGGCCCAGACTTCATAACAGTCACTAAGGTATTTGTTGCGTGTACTAGTACAACATGACTGTGTTTATATTTCTGTACAACATTCCTTTCCATACAAGCCATTTAATATTTCCAATAACTTTAGGCAGATGATGACGTGGAGTGGACAGACATTAAGCGTCATGCTTTGGAGGCCATTACTACGTTCTTTGAGAGTGGAGCCCCCATTACAACAGGCGTAGCTCACCATGAGAGCAGTGAGTATGAAAGAGGGAGGCCCACGTACTTTCTGATTTATACATCCTATTTGTACATGCTTTATAATCATGAAACTGAACTGTATAATGTTCTTAGACAGTCTGTTTTCTCGATTGTAGGTCATTCTGAAGATGACGATGACGTTGTATCAATGATAAAGGAGCTTCTGGACACAAGAATCAGGTACAAAACTACTTGTCAGTAGTAACACAATGAAACTCAAGAAGTAGATAAAATAGTTCTGCATATCATTGTAAACAGAAAGCTAAAGTCTTATATATATATGATATGATAATACTAATAATAATATTTACCCCCTTTGACATCAGCAAGATTGTTTTGGTGACCATAGTTCTTTACTGAGCACTCAAAGTAACATTCACAGTGATCTACACGACAGTTGTACTGAGATAACACTCAGTTGCCATCTCTTTGTCCTTTCTACTGCCTTCTTCTCTAAAACATTACACCACTCACTATCTCCCTAGACCTACTGTGCAGGAGGACGGTGGTGATGTCATCTTCAAGGGCTTTGAGGATGGCACAGTCAAGCTGAAGCTGGTGGGCTCCTGCACAGGCTGCCCCAGTTCTACAGTCACCCTGAGGAACGGCATTCAGAACATGTTGCAGTTTTACATCCCCGAAGTACATGATGTGGAACAGGTGATTAAACAAGATCTATAGCTCTTTTAACTAAAATTTTAACTAAAATTTCACATGGTCGCATTCGTGCGAGTGCATGATGATCAGGTGCCCTACGCACAGCGTGTGATGCGAGTGTGCGTAGCGGCGGCGCAGCGTGGAATTCACGTTCTCCAAAGTCGAAGGACACCGAACGTTACGAAACAATCCATTTAGCTGTTACCGTGTTCCAAAAATGAAGCGGTCTATAGCTTACTATTTTAAAAAACAAAATGAGGAGAGAGGAGGATGCTAGTGGGGAGGGAGAGCCAACGCGAGGTTGTGACTCAGGCACCACTGATGATGAAAGTGCAGGCAGGGAGAGACCGACTGAGCCAATGAAGAAGAAAAAGTACTACTTTCAACCACAATGGCTAACGCAGTACCCGTGGTTGCGGTACGAGGGGAAAGCTATGCTGTGTGTGTATTGTAGGCAATGTGACCTGTCCATTGCAGGCAACTCTAAACTTGTTACCGGGTCAACACAGTTTAAGCTTGAAACTTTGAAGTTGCACAACAACAGAAAGAAACACAAAACTTGCAGGGACCGATGCATGACCCGAAACACTGAGCAGCTCCTGACTTCCATTTGAGTGGTTAGATGAGAGTAATCGCTCAACAGAGGAGATCATGGTCATCAAGTTCAACACTGCCTATAATATAGTGAAAGAGGAACTCCCGTTCACTAAATTCAAATCCCAGATCACACTGGGAAAAAAAGACCAAATCATGTGCGGGTGCGACCAACTGAGAAAGTTGGTAGCACCTGTGCTACCGGTGGAAAAGTTAGTCTGGAGCCCTGTTGGGATAGGCTGGGAAATAAATTGCCAACTGAAACTGATCCTGGAACGGGACCAGGAGTGAATATGTATCTCAGAACCACCATTACCCACACATCTACAAACAAGACATAGAGTCTAATAATGGCGTGGCCTCCCTGTCCAATCTTTAGCTATCAATAGCAAGTTACTAGGTGTGAAAGAGGTGTGAAACATACAGACAATACAGGTCACCTTATCTAAATGTGTGTTTGTTCCATGACATTTTCTTTTTCTTCCTCTAGGTGGAAGACGAAGTGGATGAAATCAATGCTAAGGTGTTCTCAGACCTGGAGCGCAAATTACAGGACTGAAACTGCCCTTGGCCCACACACCCATCATTATTGATATGAGGAAAAAAGTTTCACTTAAGACAAAATCTGCTGTGCACTGCTTCCACTAGCCACCATACTATAATCATACATTTGAGAAAACAACACTTTTCTGCTTGCACACTATGTATATTATTTACTGTTAGTGTTGAAGCTACATTTGCTATAAATACATACTGTACTATCTGCATCTGTTACCAAGAAATAGAGCTGTATGTGAATTCTTTCATTTATCTAGCTACAAGATGTAACATTCTACTCAGATGACTGTAAATGTTGTGTTGTATTTATTTCTTATTAATATTGATATTGTACATTTTGAAAAAAAAACACTTTCATATGATGGGAAAAGAGGGGCAATTTTTGAAGGCGATAATGGACTGTGTCTATTGCTGGGCCCAGAATGACCGGTTGTTTGTCATAGGGTACGGTTTGCCAATTGTAAGCTGCTGCCCTATAAATTAAGCGATGCTTAATTGTTTGTTCTCTGAACTCATTATCCTGGAAATGCATCTGTGAAACTCTGTCCATTCCTTAAAAGGAAATAGGTGTAAAGTATAACTATGTCTATGCCTGCTTTGTGCTTTTGTGCTTTTCTTATAGGTTTATTGTAACATTAAACATAAATTCACCTCTTAAAACCAAATGGAAAGTGTTAACATTTTTTAATGATTCTTTTTAATTGAGAGGCTGCAATAATTTTAAAAGGAGAAAGCAGTCACCATAAACCTATGTCGATTATTAGAGGATATGTGTTTGTGAGCTTCTATAAATCATCTCACGACTATCGGTGCGCCCCGACCCCCAGGTTGAGAAACAGTTGTTCAGACAGTGGCGTTAGGTTTTCTGGTAGACGCATGCGCAGTACATGTTTGGATCCGCCGGTGCAGAGGACAGTGTGGTAAGGAACGAGGACATTCATGCTTTAACAAGCCAACTTCGCCCATTATGAATATTTTATATACATTTCAAATATTGTTGTAAAACATAATTTGTGCATGGAGTATATTTGCTCCTCATGTCAAAGCACTTGTTATTTAAAACCACCTGGCTAGCGACATGAGCTAGCTTATCTTAGCTAGGGCCTCGTTGTTGATAACAAAAAGCCAACACGAGTCAGTGCAGAGCTAGCTTAGCTTGCTACTAGCTAACGCACACTGAATCCAAAGGAAGCTAGCGCCTGCTCTCTACTAACGGTTAGCCAGCTATCGGGTAAACTACATCTACACCGACTGGCTTGTCGAGTCGTAATCCACTGCTAGTTGGTGATATTGGAGTGACGCGTCTTGCCCAAATGTTGTCAACGCGACCAGTATCAACGTAATAACCAGTTAACAAGCTCACCTACGTCAGGTAACATTTGCTAGCCTGGTTTGACGTAAAATAAACGACGCAAGTCATCTTTTAATGTTAGCATGCTGGCTATGCTCATATCTCTTGCTAACGTTAGCCGAGGTATCCAGCTAGACGGCTGCCGGGTCTGTCAAGGTTGCTGTGTCAGCATTTGGTAATCGCCTGCCTTTTTGTTGTGTTTGATAAGGGACAAAAAAGAAACCTCGATCTGCCGAGCGAAGACTCCCCTTAGCCCGAGTGAGTCATGGCCCAGTTCGGGGGACAGAAGAACCCGCCGTGGGCGACTCAGTTCGCCGCTACAGCGGTGTCACAGCCAGGCCACTCAGGACAGTCTCTTGACCTCAACAGCCTGCACTGTGAGTATCGGTGGTCCGTGCTGTGGATGTGTCCCTTTCGCTGTTCTTTTGTGGTAATTTACGTAAAGGTAATGTGTGGTCGCCCTAATTTGGATTTGTCACAACGTGTGAGAAGGTGGTGGAGGGGCAAATGAGGAGATAAACACTAGACCCCACTCTGCTAAACTGCACCAAGAGATGACGTTAGAAATGTAATTTTATGGTTTTTAATATAATATGCTGGGCCCATAATTCTTCAAAGGTACAGAACAGACACCTGAACACCTTGGTTGAAGGTGCTATGAAATTATTTATCTGCCTGTCTTTTCTTTTATACATTTTAATAGAAGGGGGTAACTTTTAACATTTCTTGCTTCCCAAACTTATGCACCTGCAACATATTGCTAAAATGGGATCTTTGTGCAATAGAGTTGTATTTAGATTGGCTCAAAGAAGAATTTTGGCATAACTGGTGCTATATTGGGGTGGAGTATGTCAAGTCAAAGGTTAGCACACTGTTCTTATACTGAAAATATTTTTTTACTTATTTACTCTCCCAGCAAACTCGTCTTTATTGTCTTTCTCCTCATAACTTTCTTTCATATTTATACATGTCATCACACAATCTCTTCCCTCCAATTCCTATCCACTCTTTCCCACTTCAAATAATTTTCCTCCACCTTCTGCCTAACATTTTTCTCCCTCTCTACAGCTCTTGGGGTGCAGCAGCCATCTCTCCTGGGCGCATCTCCCTCCATGTACTCCCAGCAGTCAGCCTTGGCTGCAGCCTCTCTCAGCAACCAGTCTGCTGCCAACTATCAGCTCTCTCAGCAGACTGCAGCCCTGCAGCAGCAAGCTGCAGCAGCTGCTGCTGCTGCACTACAACAGGTCAGCGACAGAAAGGCGGTCCTAAGCACAGTCAACGATCTGGATACCCTGGACTCATTTGACAGTGTTCGACCAAATCCTGCATGTCACATCAATACCCATAATGCACATTACATACATCTATGTTGGTTCCCCCAATTTAGGATGATGTATTCCTTGATTTATTTCACTTACTGTAGCTGGTCATGTTGTGCTATCTAGTACTCTTAGTTGTCTTTTCATTCTGTATTTTGTTCTATGCTTGCCGATGCCCCAATTCTTTGCTAATGCAACAACCTAATTTCTCCACCAGGATTAACAAAGCACAGCCTCGTCTATAATATCATATGATCCATGTTATCCTTTCAGTCTCAGATCAATACGGCCCTCCAGCAGTATCAACAGCAGCAGCAGCAGCAACAGCAGCAGCAGCAGCAACAGCAACAACAACAACAACAACAACAACAGCAGCAGCAGCAGCAGCAGCAGCAACCCCCTCAACAGCCTCCACAACAGCAGCTGTACAATGTTCCTCATCAGGTACAGCAGAGGACCTTTTGACACTGTTGTGTAAATATGCACCTGCTACTATGCTGACTGAACTCACCATTTTCATATTGACTTTCCAAACATATTTCCAGCAGATTTGCTTAAGTAAATTTCTGCTAAATGTGCTTTTCAGGGTTTAGGACCCTATCAAGGTGGCCAGGTAAAATCTTAAATCACTTAAAGTTAAAATAGGAAACAGAGAACCTGATAGATTTCACACTGAATTGAAAAATGCAAATGCTTTTACTAAGAATTTTTGGCTTAATTTTAGGCTGAAATTAAGTGCTGTTTTTGGGCCACTTTCTCCACTGTTAAGCCGTCTGTGATTGATTGTGCTTTTCTGCATGTTTGCATAGAGCCAATAGAAAATTACATGTCTATTGCCAACAAAGCAGTTATTTATCTGGGTGCAGTAACCAGTGCCTCTAGATAATAATGATCAATTATTTTCTATTTTAAACTTACCAAATACGTAAATTGTCATTAAGAGGAGACAGGAAATAGTTTATTAGAATACACTAGAATACAAGCTGTACTTAATTACACATTTTGTATGCATTTGGAAAACTTAACAGTGTTTGCATACATTTCTGCCTCATTTAAACTGCTGACTCATGACAATGAAAGGCACATGTAGACTAGGTCACGAAATAATGATTTTTATCCAAGTGATTTAGATGTCCCGTGACATTAAGGTAAAACCTGATAATGCATTATATATATATTTATACATAGCCTGGGTCTGTGCCCTAAACAAATTGTGATGAGTCAGGAAAATGGAAGGAAGATTTGGCATTATTCCAGAACCTTTTGAGTACATGGAGTGTTCTAGCAAACCAACATAAGTCAGCTCATATTACACTATTTAAAATGTCCTGTCTCTTGATTTAGATGCATTTTGCCTAGAATAAAATCCCCTATTACTCTTTAACCATTTAATCAAACCATGTCTTTGAAACATGAGTGCTGGAGTCCCTCATTACTGACCTTTGCTCCTGCGTTGCTGCTACATTTTGTTATTAATTCAGCAATTTTCCCTTGGGAAGGCAATTTAAATGTGTCTTAACAGCCATTTAATTTGACTGCACTAATAACTGTGTTTATGTGCATGTAGACCTCATTTCCATTTGCAACACCATCAATCAACAGACTTTTAGGGACTATAGGGAATTGTAAGAAGACACAATCTGTGTTGTAATGTGGACAGTTAATAATTCGCTGCCCAAGAAATATAAAGTATTAAATGGTTTCTTTATCTCTTCACAGCTTCCACAGCCCCAACAGGCACTGATTTCCCAGGTAATGAACAAAACGGTATCTTAATTTACCACTTCAGCTGCCTGTCATTGACAAGTCTGTCTTTTTAATTTAATAACAAATCTTTTTAATTATTCAGTTACATATGCGGCAGGTTTAAAAAAAACACTCTTTATTTGATCCAGTTCCTTCCCTCTGCCCCTCCCCCTCAGCCCCCTGTGCCCTTACCCACCAGTCTGAGCCTGTCCAACCCCCAGCAGACGGCCCAGATTACCGTGTCCTACCCGACACCGCGCTCCAGCCACCAACAGCAGACACAGCCCCAGAAGCAGAGGGTTTTCACTGGTGTCGTCAACAAACTACATGACACGTTTGGCTTTGTGGATGAGGATGTCTTCTTTCAGCTAAGGTGAAATAGGATAATGATTTGTTCCGCTCAGACCATTTGGTCCTATTATTGATGGTATGATGAGGCACTGAATGTGACTAGGCTAGTCTTTTTTAAAGATGTAAATGGAATTGTATATTAGGTTGATATAATTGAATCTTTAAAGAAATGTTTGGATGTTTTTATGCATCAGCCCCTGTCATTTCACAGGCCGACAGGTTTGCTTTTTTCCTCACAGATGCATATCAGTGTTGACATCCATGTACCTTTTCACCTGAACTGAACTGACACCACATACCCAGAGAAGAGCAGTTTTGCCTGATGTATGAATATGTGTTAATTTCTTGTCAGTGCTGTGAAGGGGAAGACTCCTCAGGTGGGCGACAGGGTCCTAGTGGAAGCTGTGTACAACCCCAACATGCCCTTCAAGTGGAACGCCCAGCGCATTCAGACCTTACCTCAGTTAGCCAACCAGTCGGTGAGAACACTCCTCTGAAACAGCCAGAGGTTGCTTTCAGTTGCTCAAGAATAAGGGGAATACAAAACACATTGTCTAAGATGCAACTTGGGCCTTCCTCCTTTTTTTATTTGTACTAAACACCTTGTGGGCCTTTGGGAAGAGCCACAACCAAACTAGATGAAATGTCAGTTTCCTCTACATCTGTCTCCGGCTTTAATTGCCACACCTCCTAGAAAAATGAAGACATTTTGGTGGTCTCACTTTACTGCCGTTAAAGCACTAGTGGTTTATCAATCTGTATTTAATGATATAGATAGCCAAACGAGAGCTTTTTTGTAAACTGAGAGGTAATGATAGTGATACTCTATTTAATTCACAGCAAATCACTAATGCTGTGAATTAGCCAAGTTTCTAGAACCAAAATGGCCGCCAGCTCCCCACTACTACAAAAAATCAAGAGGAAACCCTGTTTCATCTGCACATCTTTAGCCTTTAGTCTTCCATGGGGTTAGTTGCCTCCTGCCATTTGCATTAGACTTAAAGCAATGTCAAACCTGAGACATACTTGATCATTGAGTAAACATGGTGAACCAATCGCTCATTATCTTGTTTTGTTTAAAACTGTCTCTGAGCATCACGCTATAAGGTGGACACCCCACTGCAATACCTATTTGATCCTTGAATTTCCAGTGTAATACGTTATGTTGCAATCTGTTGCAAGTTTCCTGGAGAGCTCTGAGGTATTCAGTTAATGGGTGTATTATGGCATCTGACGTTATCCCTGTTCTTGGCATATGTGTGCGTATTTTATGTAGCCGTCTGTCTTTTATTGACTGTTGTGTTCTCAATCCCTCCTCCTAGCATCAGCAGCAGCCTCAGCCTTTACCTCAAGCTTCCCCACAGCTGGGCAGCTTTTACAATGAGCCAGGGATGCAGCTGCGGTACTCAGACATGCACTCCACTACGGACAACAGACAAAATGTAACCCCCTTGACCTGGCCCTCACACACCTTTGGGGTCCTGCCCCCTCTGTTTTCATGTCTGTGTTTCCCTCTTCTCTTAACCTGCTTATGGGACTCTAACCATAGACACTTTTTCACTACAGTTTGAGCTTGTTCTTTTGGTTCGCTGTTGTAGCCAATGTGGACAGAGCAGCATTTTAAATTATATACTTTTTAGCAGCAGTAATATTAAACATTTATCTCTATGGAATGTTCTTTTTTTTTAAGAGAGAGAGGCAAATCTTAGTACACTGTCTTAATTTAATATTTTGAATGAAGCTACGTTTTGTGGTAGTTTGTTCCCCTTTCACTGGTTACCCTTTGACAGTATCTTTAGATCTGAAACACAAATGAATGTTGCCTGATCTGTCAATTTGTTTTCCAGAGGTGTTTTCTGAACTTTGGGCTTTTTGAAAATGGAAATTAAACCATCTCTCTACAGGGGACTTTGCAGTTTACAGTGAATTCAGGAGCTTTCAAAAGATCCATAAGATTAACTGTTCGACAAATTTAATATGATGCCAGGAGCAATGCAAGGAAGTATTTTCCAAATGTAAAATTACTGCAGCACAAATTAAATGCTTCTAAATGCTTGCTTTTTTCAGAAGATATTTAAAGAGGTTGTGTTGCTTGGCAGCAGGACTGGGTATCTAAAGTCAGTGTTTTTTAGGTAGTGACCAAATCCCATCAATACTACCGAGCACTGAAAACCGTTAGAGGTTAGAGTTACCCTCTCCTAATCCGAAGGTTCAATTCCTGCTTGAGCCATGTGTTCTTGAGCAAGACACTGAAGCTCTAGCTGCTCACTTAAAGTAACAAGTGGTACATTTGATAGCATGGCGAGTGGCTGGATACCAGACACATAACCCACTTCAACGCCACTCAAAATAACAAACGCTGCTTCAATGTGAAATTTGCCCCTGAATGATAAAAGGCAAAGCAGTGATATTGAGTCCAACTCAAACACAGCCATCAATGTTTATGCTGTCTTGTTACTTTGAACTTACTTTTTTTTTTTTTTAGGAAAATGTTTGACGTGTTCACTTACAAATGCAAACTGCTGGCTTACAAAACAAAATGTTATTAAGTATCAAGCATTTCCAAATACCCAGCCATAGCTGGTAGAATGATATATTTGGGAAAGTACCGTCAAAACCTTTTTTTTACACCTCCAACTATCATCGTTTATCTTGGTAAACAGCGTTTGTTTAATTTTATTTTTTTCACCAAAGACCTTTTCGCTTCACAACACTGTCTTTTTTTGCGTCACAAACAGGTCAAAAACAGGAGTGTTACTCTTGGCAGATACTTTAGATAACCCTGAGTTATCTAGTTAGTGAATGCACTGAAACAACATACTGGGACACTTGCTGATAAGCTTCTCTCATTTTTATCACTCAAGCAGATATTCAAACATTTTTCCCAGCTCATTTCTCTCAAGCAGGTAGTATTGCAGCATGAAATTTGGTGCAGTTTGATGATATGGCCACACAATTGTTTAGACATTAGCACACAAAGGAATCGTATGATTCACATCTGCTGTGTTGATTTTTAAGGGTATGCTAACCTAGCCCCTTTATCGTTTTCTTCCTCTTTCTTCCTCCAGAGCCAGCCTCAGGCTCCTAACATGATGAAGCCGGCCCCCACCATGCTGCAGTCCCTGCCCCCTCCCACCACCTTCAGTGTTCCAGCCCAGGGTCCCCCTCCCTCTCTGCTGCAGGCCCAGCTTTCTGCTGCTTCTCTGGCCCCGCTCCTCCAGAACCCTCCTCAGCCCCTGCTGCCGCAGCCTCCACCCAAAGGTAAAGGGCACTCTTGTCAGTAGTCAGTAAGTAGCCAAGTGATACTCACCGACCGCTATCTGGCCGGCCCGCTTTTGTGGTGTCGAGTGACTGAACGGGTTTTATCGTGTTTTGTGCAGATGTATTCTCTGGGGGTCTTCTCCAGCCGCCGGTGAGAATGATGCCTCAGCCTCAACCCGTCCGACGCATCGAGCCCCCACTCCGCTTCCCCAATCGCAACGACCGCGGCCCTGAGCTCATCCTCAGGTCTAAAGAAGAACGCAGGTCAGTAGGCAGTGTCCTGAAATAACCGGTTGAGAAGTTACAAAGCTTTTCAGGAGTGGACCAAGCTAGGATTTAGATTATTCTGTTATAAATGCCTGCCAAGCGTTAATGATCTGTTCCTGCACTGTTATTTAGCCGCGAGAGAGACCGTGAGCGCAGGCGGTCGAGAGAGCGCTCGCCCGCACGCAAGCGTTCCAGAGACCGCTCCCCGAGGCGCGACCGCTCCCCCCGACGGCCTCGCAGGATGGTTCCCCGCTATACTGTCCAGTTCTCCAAGTTCAGCCTCGACGGGTGGGTAGGGGCTGGGGTGGGGAGTGTCATGGTGTGACGATGTGTTTGTTTGTATATGCTTATTAATTTATCGAAGACAAGCGAGCGGTTAACTCATGGTTTTTAGTGGG
>OMKK01010152.1:2686-15316 GCA_900302305.1 Polymixia japonica | reverse complement strand
CATTTCACCAATACGAATGAACTTATTTCAGCGAGCTGATGTAAATGAATGTTTATCTCTGATGAAGGGAAACAATTACCATCAAAAACATACAAAAAGACAACAACAGCACAATTAAAAGTCCAAACTTAAAATGTACACCTTTTGGTTATTTAAACAGCCTTCCGTGTGTATATTTCAGGTTGATTCAAGAAGGTTCAAGTAAGTCCGTCGGCGTAACTAAAATACAATTTTCCCATGAACAACGCAGATAAAATTACAGATAAAACTACAACTTCCAATGAACTGTTTTGAGTCACAGTATTTCCTGTCAGCCTGTGCAGAGTGTTAACCACTAAAACCTCCTACATCCTCAACTCATAGCCACATGCTGCCCCTGGGCTTCCTCCTTTCTCTCCAGCTCAGAGGCTATCATGTCAGTTACTGTACAGAGCTCAGCGACCCAGTATGGCTGCACTTTGAGTACTGTTCGTCAGTAAGTGACTCATTCATGGCATTTGACTATGAACTGTGTTTGCGCAGCCTACTTTTCTGTTTGCCATCTTTGTGTCGTTTGTGAATCATCTCAACGTTTGCCACACCACCTCCCACTGAAAGCAAGTCGATGAGTAAGGCTGTATCATTTTTGGCTGGACCACAACAGCGGAGCCAGCCCTGTAAACATGCATGTCCGTCACTGACTCGCTGACTGAGTGATGAAGTTGCACCGTACATTGTTTGCGGTCACGTGATTCCGATGACGCGCAAAATTCAGACGGAGGGCAGGAAGTGAAAAGCAGAATGGACGAAAGATGGAGGAAAGCCCGTACTGTGTTAGTTTAGACGATATTACGAGAGAAAGGTATAAACAGAAACTCACAACATATGTTGGGTGTGATCCTTATGTTATGTTATGAAGACATCTGCAGTTCGTGCCACAGCAACGCTATTGGTTGGCTGAGTGTTGGAGTTTCCCCATTGGCCGATGTATCTGTTTCAAATGAAAAGCCCTCTAGCGACAAGACTTTTGGCCACGGTCCAGCCATATACTAGGTTTTGACCTAGGTTTTGTTAAGTATTTATAGTGAGGGTGGACCTCTTGGTACCTCAGGCATGTACATGTTTTTGGCGGATGTGTTATAGGAAACACTATTAATATTTTTAATTCTACTGCCTACAGTGCCCTAATAGTCTTTTTAATCACATCCATAACAGCTTCAGTCTTTCAATCAATGTTTTTTGACATCTGCTCATGGTCACTTCCTCAACGCTTTTCCCCCATAAATCATTCACCTGTAATAGATCTACTTTTTTGGCATTTCATCACTTTTTAATCCTCGCCCTGCATTATGAAACAGCAGCCCAAGGAAATCTCAGCATCTTTGATTGTATTTTTCGCCCTAATGATTTCGTTGAAGGAACAACAGTGAGATGAAAGACAATATTGTGGAAGTTGAGAAAAGTGGCGTGTCTGGTTATAATTAGGCATGTGATATTCACTAGTTCCCCTCCAGTGGCAGGGAGCTGCGTGTGGCTGATAAGAGCAGTTCATTCACAGCCTGCTGCTCTCTGATGTTCTTCTTCTCAGTGTGGGGTGCTTTACTACATAAGTGTGTCCTCACAGAACCCAAGCACCAACTGCTAGTTTGTTTACCGGCTTTTTGAAATAGACCACTGTAGCCGTACATTTTTTGTGTGTGTGTGTGCATGTGTATTTGCCTATGTGCTTCCGTGTGTGTGATTGAGTTAGTGTGTGCGCGTACGAGAGCGAGCACACTTATCGCAAAGTATGTTTGACGCAGGGTTTGGAGACGGGTGTGGGATGATCTACAGTATCTACCGTTACTAGTGTGCTGTGACAGTCTTCTGGGACATATGGGAAAGGTCGTGACCCCGGGCTCATTAATATCAATAGGACACGCTGACAGTCAGAGAGCACCTGACACAGGCTTAGCTGCAACCAGATTTTGTGCAGGTCAAATATTAACGCTATGACCCTTTAGTCATAACCAATTCACTTGGAAGCAACCTGAATCGTTGTAAAACTGCTGTTGGAGCTGCTTATATAACAGACTACTATATAACAGTCTACTCTTCATGTATGAAGACAAATGAGATGATACTACTTCAATCAGAAAGAATGGCAGATGACCAAAAACTGAGAACTAAGAACTAAGGCAGAAGGTGTTGTTCTTAGCAGGTGGCCACATGTAAGCTCACAGCCTTCTGACCAGACGCACCCCGCGATACATTATGTGATATGATACATTTTAGATATAATTAGAATATATTGGGAGTTTTTTTGTTGGTTTTTTTTTTTTTGTGTGTGTGTGTGTGTTTTTTTTTTTTCTCCTCTGGCCAAAGGGGATGCGGAAATCCCACAGTACTGCACCTTTAGTTAGCTCCAGCTGTGCTACTGCATTATGTTTGGTGTTAATGCTGCCTCTGATGACCCTCCCCAGTTTAAAATGTGTAATTTGACCCCCACAGAAACCAACACCTGCAGGAGATGTCAGAGTGACTCAGGTAGTGCTACCCTCCCTTCTGGGCTGCGGCATCCCTTGGCTTGTGACCCGCACACTTCCCAGGGACGAGGGGTCGTACCCGCTCCCTCCATCTCCACCTGTCCTTTGCCCAGCGTCCTTCCTTCCTTCCATCCATCCCTTCTCCCCTCTTTCCGCACACTTCTGAGTGTACTGCCAGAGGTTAAAGGTTGAAATTCTACCAAACCAGCACTGTGGGAAACCTGCATTGTGTAACCAATGCAATTAAAACAAAACAACAAAATCACGTTTGAAGTGTATTAAACCGTGCATTCCGCTTAAATATACACTTAAAAAAAAGATTTTCAGTCTGAGACATTTTCAAATTTTAGACCTGTGATTTTTGACACAGTGCTGGCTTCCTCCAGGGCATGTTTGAGTATTTCTGCCCCCGAGCCTTTGAGACTAAAGCCCATTTGATATGCTCTTCTGGGAGTTGGCTGAATAGAGAGGGGGGCAGGATGGAGATGGAGGATATCATTGGCTGCTAAATGGTTTCCATTGCACTTGTGCAAAAAAGCATGACTTTTTATTTCACAGGATTTTATATCCCCTCCATATTTCATCTTTTGCATAATATTTTCTACCCACACAGTGTTGAACTACCTTCCAGTGTTTTACACACCTATGATATACATATATATATTTGTATGTATATATATCTATATCTATAATTTTATTTTTAAAGAACTGGCTTCTTATTTGTTTGTCATCTCACACATTGTCTCAGTAGGCTTCTATGTGTAGTGCTGCGATGTTCATGTTCAGACAAAGTACTGTATATTGTAGTATTTTATATATAAGTACTGTATATTGTAGTATTTTCTCTATTGTGTTCTTACTGCCAGAGCTACAGCTGCATGAACAGTATAATATGTCTATCAGAGGTATTTGTGAGGAGTGTGGCCTGTGCAGTGAAATATGAATTTGCATTGAAGGCTTATACTCTCTGTTGTGTTGTTTTGTTTTGGCTTTGTAGGCCATTTGGTCAGAAAACCACTGATGACTGTTTTCTGTTTGTCTGGGTGCTATAAAATTGCACCCTATCACTCCCAGTTCAGGGAATAAGTTCGAGAAGATTCGCTGAGCGTGTGCTATTCCTCAGCAACACCCTCCTCTCTCAGTTACAAATATTCACACCTGGGAGTCGCCCAGTGCAAACCACAGTCTTCTACAGTTGGCCGCTGAGCAGCTCAACTGAAACGGTCGGGGGTTTAGCAGTTTGCTTAGGGACGCCATAACAACAGTTGACGAGGGAGGGGAGAGCATGTCTCAAGGACTTCCTCTGCCTTCACTTCTCCAGCCAGTGAATGCATGGCGTGTATATATGGCAGGTGTAGTGCAGGGCTGGATATAGATATATAGAGTTTTTCTGATATACAATATATATCATATATATCAATGACGATATGGAAACGTGAATATCGAGATAATTCAGCCTGCTTTCTCTCCTTTGCTCCAGTTCCCTGCATGTCACGACTCCACCCACTTGTAGCTCATTTGTGTTTCAAAAATGCACACAGGGCGTTATGTGGATGTCGCATCGAATATCGCCGTTGGCTCCAAAAATATCGCGATGTCACTTTCCGGCCATATCGCCCAACCGTAGCGCAGGGCTTAGCGCAGTTATGAATGTGTCAAGAGCGTATGAATAAAGAGGAGTTGGGATCGTGTAACTACCTGACCAATTACTGTATGTATGGGTGCACACTTTCAAACTCTGTCCTAGAATGAGTTAGTAAGCACTTTGGCACACTTTAAACTGGCAAATGATTGTCTCCGTAGAACAGTGCCCTTACACACACGCACAGACACGCGCACACTCGCACACACACACAACATTGTCGGAGTTCATTGTAATTAGCATTGGGGTTTCCTTGTAAAAGAGGACTTGCACACACTCTGTCATTAGTTAATGGGCCTTGCCGCCTGTTGCCAGGGCTTACTCTCCTCCCTGCTGCTCCCTCTGGGCCTGAGGTGAGGTGGGAACGAGCCAGGGCTCCTGCTAACAGTCAGCCGTACAGATTTGAATACAGCCATGGTCAATGCCATGCACAATACCCATATGTCTTTAGGCATTACTCAATTAAAAGCCGCAGCTTCTTAGAAATGCAACCGTTCGGAGAAAGAGTTTCTTTGAAAATCGGCTTATGCTTTGGAAGGGGCATCTCTGTCGAGACTCATTATAGAGAACGCGGCATGAAACACCGGCAGCTTCACATTGAACTGCAGAGGATGAAGTGTCATATTGTTGTAGCATATTTGCACTCATTTGTCATTCAGGGAATTGATAGTGTTTGTAGTCATGAATTTGACATCGACTCATTTCGCAATTTACTCTATATAAATCAAAGTCTGCGCTGTAAATCGCTCTTAGAATAGTAACTTACAGGATTTGGCCTGCCTCTTTCGCTCCTAGGTAGCAGTACGTGCAGAGATTATTCTAGCTTCTTATTTACTTAAATTGTTGCTTTTGTTAACTGAAAAAAATACCAGTGCTAGTAGTTATGTGTGGTCATAGAGGCCAAAACAATTATTTACATTCCGCACACATTGAACGTGTAACAGGCATCGGCGGTCTTTTCTATGACCGTGGAAGCCACCGCGCATCATCATCACTGAGCGTCATCACTGAGCGAATAGTAAGTTCATAACAGAGTCTCCGAGAGGCTGACCTTGCCTCGTCTTCACCAGGTAGCCGAGAGAACCTCCAGCGGGGAGACCATGCTTTAATTACAGGCTTCAAAAGAAACGAGGACAAACGGGGGGAAAAAAGGGGGAGAATTAAGAGAGAGGAAGAACACAAAGCCTCGCCTTTTACGTTTCTCCCGCGGCCTTTGTTGCGCTTCGGTGTTGGATAGATGGCCGCGGCCCTCGCCGGCGACTCCCCCTTTGTTCTCCGTCGGCCCGGGAGACGAAACCTCTTAATTAGCGGGTGTTTAAGGAGAGCAAAGTTTAGCTGGGATGATCAAAAGGGAAGGGTACGCTTTTTTGGAGAGAAATTTAAAAAGCGAAAGAAAAAAGAGGAACGTGCGCACATGCAAAGGGCGTTTAGACCAGACGGCGAAGGTAGAGGGGGAGTAGCATCATAGCAGCTGGTGGGATGGTGTCGGCTGGGTTTCTGACCTATGAACCGAGAGGTCAAAGCAAGGTCGTGTACACTTCACTAAGCTCTCTAACCGTGTTAGATGTAGTGGCTCGTGCTATGATCATTTGGTCCCTTACACAAGCAGACAAGAGTTCAACTGGTCCGTTTCCCTCCTCTGCTCCTCTCTCCCAGAGTGACTCCTTTGCTTGTGCTTGGATCTGATCTTTAGGTCTAAATGGTGGGTTACCAGTTGAAGAGACAGGCCCTTGGTGTGGAGGTTGTGATTTAGTGGGGAGATAAGCTCTCTGTAATGGCAGGGTAGAATAATTCCTCTTTAACTAGGAGGCTTGGCTTTCTCCACCCTTTTAGGAAGAAAAAAGGTTGCTGCTGCTCTCATCTCACCCTCTGCCCTCTCTCTTCTGCTTCTCCCCTCTCCTCCCCTCCTCCTCTCCTCTCCTCTCCTCTCCTCTCCTCTCCTCTCCTACACTTTGTAAATTCAGAAACCTGTTGGATCAGATGTCAATGAATAATAAAGTATCAAACATTTGTAGCATAATGATATATAGACTATAGCTGGCACACCTCAGTGCAGACTGGTATACTGTTAGTGTTCAAAGTCCACTTTTCAAGAATTGAGAGATCTGATTAATTTTTCCGTTGACACCTGTGTTTTTATTATTAATGTACAAGCATTTGTTGGTCCTAGCCTCGTAAAACACGTCAGCAATAAGGAACAACGCAAGGCAGCGCTAATGTCAATCTCGTCGAAAAGCTTAAATCGTCAAAACCCGGGGAGACGCCAGGCTTTCTCGGTACGCAGCCTTTGTCAAAGGCCTGAATCTCAGACGTGTTCGAGACACTAGATGCCAGCCGTAAGTCGGTCTTAGGTGGGGCGGGAGAGAGGCGTCTGGCCGTTATCTCGTCCCGTGGCTCTGAATGTTGAGAATATCTCCCCTCCCGGCGTGTCTGCTTCGCTTGGCTCTGTCTGCACCGAGAGACTCCGAGAATGCTGAACAGTCTGATTAGTCAATACGCGGAAGGAGCGGTTCTTGGAAGAGAGGAGAGGTGATAAGAGGGGGAGAGAGAGGGAAAGTGCGGAGACGAGGTGGCGCAGAGAGCGGAGGAGACAAGGGGAGAAAAATAAGGCGGGGGGGAGAGGAGAGGAAGCGAGAGGACGGTGGGCAGAAAGGACTTAGAGAGAGGAGACAGGAAAAGGAGAGGAGAATCATCACTTCCTTGGATGTAGCCTTTAAGCATAGCACAATGGTGTTGTAACGTGGCTACATAGATTATATCTAGAACACCGCCCCTTCGTTCTCTATCTACCTCGCACTCCATTCCTCTCTCTCTCTGGCAGACCGGGAGGTCCTTTGTACACTTGATATATCCCAGTTTTTATTACACTGCAGATAGAGACTGTGTGATTCAGTATGTCTGTGAAATTCACACAGGGAATTGGCAACATAGCCCAAGGTTTGTTTAGCTAGGCTGCCCCCTAGAGGCTGCAGGGGTATCCGCAGTCTGAGAGGCACAGGATATGATAGAGTTCACGGAAGTCAGTATCACAAAGGAAGGAGTCAACTTCACATGAGCAGACATGGCGAAGATTTATAAGGAAAAGTCCCCAGCGTGCACACAAGTGAATACACATTTTTGATGGAAGAAAGACTGTCTGACGAAGCGTTTGCGTGTGCGCGTGTGCGTCTGTGCGCGAGGATGTGTATTTGTGTATTTGTTTGTGTTTGCGTGTGCGTGTGTATTCATCCGTGTGAGGGGAGAGTAACACTTCTCAAATCTGTGCGTGTGTGTGTGTGTGTGTGCGCGCGTGCATATGGGTGTGTGTGTGTGTGCACGTGTACGTGTGTGTGTGTGTGTGTGTGTGTGTTTCCCTTGCAGCCCTGCTGTCATCTTGGTGCGAGGAGCTGGGTCGTCTTCTTCTGCTGCGTCATCAGAAGAGCAGGCAGAACGAACCGCAGGGCAAAGTCCCCATGCAGCCCGGCATGAAC
This sequence comes from Polymixia japonica, assembly GCA_900302305.1. Taxonomy (NCBI): domain Eukaryota; kingdom Metazoa; phylum Chordata; class Actinopteri; order Polymixiiformes; family Polymixiidae; genus Polymixia; species Polymixia japonica. The sequence goes on along the minus strand of OMKK01010152.1, from coordinate 7,700 downwards.
AGCATGAAACCCGGCCTCACACACAGGTCAGTGGCGCGGGGACTCTCCGGGTCGCTGCTGCCTGTCTCTCTGTGTCATCTCTCGTCACCGGAATACACCGAGGCCAACGTTTTTGTTTTTTTTATGGAAAAACACAGTCACAGTCAAAACACATGTAATACGAGCACCACCTAAACTGGAGGGTTTTTTCCCCAGTTCTTTAAAAGGGAGCCAAAAACCCTTTGGGAAGCAGAAGAAGGGATTTTGGGGGTAGAGGGACACATACACACACGCACATAAACACACACAAACATGCACACGCACATGCATAAACACACACAGTAGATACAGTAGATCTCTCACTCTCTCTGTGTCTCTCTCTCTCTGTCTCTCTCTCTCTCTCTCCCCCTCCCTCTCTCACACACACAAATACACACACAAGGAAGAGAGCATCATGTTTTGGAGAACATTCCGTGCTCAATCAGATGCCTCTCACTCTAAGAAAGCCTGGGATTGGCTGCCAAGAGTCCACTCACCCTCTGCTGAGGATCCCGGGATATGTTGAGTCTTTATGAGGAAATATTGAACATGACGTCCATTCCAACAGCTAACCTCTTAGGGAAAACAGACTGCTCTCCAAAAGCAGCAGCTCCTTCCCACTCGACTGGCCGCTCGCCTCTTCCCATGAGGCCTCAGCTTGTTTATTATATTTCACAGTTTCTCATATTTTGCCCCAAGATTTGTTTTGAATCTGAATGCCAAACATTCCAACAGCACCCTACCTAGATGTATCCAATTTTCAACAATTCCTATAACAAATTTCATCACACTTATTTGTGTGTGTGTGTGTGTGTGTGTGTGGGCATGCACACTCTTAGAGTTTTGGCTTGTATTACTGGGTAGTCATCGACTGTTATCCTGGCTGGAAATGTGTTTTGAAATCGAAAGCCAAACATTTCAAATTGCCCAACCTGTTGGCAGGAAGTATTCCCAAACTATTCCGATGTTTTGGATGGATATGCAACCTGTTGGCCTCTCTCTCTCTATTGCATCTTTTTCTGGGCCAATTGAAACCTCAAGTGATGCTGGGTGCATGTTTGTGTTTGGATCTGCTTTCCAGTGATGGGTCCTTTCCCTACGACTCAGTCCCCTGGCAACAGAACACCAACCAGCCCCCTGGGTCATTGTCTGTAGTTACAACGGTTTGGGGCGTGACCAATACGTCACAGAGCCAGGTAAGCGGCACATTAACAACAACAATTAACAACATAAAATAGACATGACTATAAACATGTCTAGAAAGTCTAAGATTAACCAGATATTGACGTCCAGTTGTGTATTTAACTACATTGCTTACTTTGAAGGCGTCTGTGCTCAGTTTACTCAACAAGCTAAATGGAAGAAACGTCATCTCTCACGCGATGCTGTCTTTGCATGCAGGTGCTGGGTAACCCTATGGCTAACAGCAACAACCCTATGAACCCTGGGGGCAACCCCATGGGCTCGGGCATGTCTGGCAGCGGGGCAGGGCTCAACTCGCCCCAGTTCAGCGGTCAGCAGCAGCAATTCCCAACCAAAGGAAGCTCCAACCAGCCTTACATGCAGCAGAGCATGTACAGCAGACCAGGCTACCCTGGAGGCCCCGGGGGATACAGCGGGAGGTGAGTGACTCAGCATGTACATCTGTGTAGTGCAGCCAGTCACAGATAAAAGCACCATGTTCACCCACCTGGCCGAGGCTCTGTGTACCGTAACGCTGTTTCTTTCCACTTGTTCTAGAGTCCGATAATGGGTAATAGGGTGTGAGACAACAGTCTGTAGTAGGGGTGGGCGATATGGCATAAAAGTAATATCACAATATTTTCTGAAATTGTCATGTTAACGATATACTGTATATGACGATATTTCACATTTTATCCAAAATGTATTCTAGAATGAGAATTTCACACCCTCCTGTTTTATTTAAGTATATTTATGGTTCTTAAACTAAAATATTGTATGAGAAAATAAAAGTAACTGACATAATTGTTTGACACACTGACACATTTGCGAATTGGTCTGGCGATGTCAGGCTTCAGAAAGTGAATTCAAAAAGTTGCATGACGGCTCTTTGAACAAAATCGCACGTTACAAGGTAACTAAATCCAAGGTAATCTAAATCCAAAACCCAATATGTCCTTATCCTACTCTGTTTAGTAAAGGACAATACAGCCTTTCCTTAAAAAATGAACACATTTTCATCTCCTCGTAACGATTAAAATGCGTCTCTGTGATTTTTTTTTTTACAGTTATTCCGGGGGCCCCAACGCCCCTCCAGGAGGGATGGGCATGACCCCTCACACACGACCTCCCGGTGACTTCACCCAACCAGCTGCCGCCGCCGCCGCCGCCGCTGTTGCTGCTGCTGCTGCCACGGCGACGGCCACGGCGACAGCTACCGTGGCGGCCCTGCAGGAGACCCAAAACAAAGACATGAACCAGTATGGACAGGTAATGCCGCCATGTAGTCACGGTTGATACCTGTTAACAAACGTGATCCACAGCACTAGGAATGCAGACAACTAAAGCTGGCGCTTGATCACACTGGCAGCCCCTGACATGTTAAAGCTGAACCTGATGGACCAATTTGTTCAGAAAACTTAATCTTCTAGTATTAAAGTCTTGGTGTTTTTTTCTCAAAACAAGAGAAAACATCTCCCAGTGAGAGTAAAGTATAGTATGGTGAAGTAGAGAGTAAAGAAAATCCCCCTGGTTTCCAATGCAGTTTAACTCCTTTGAGGAATTTTCTGCATCTTGAAACATGGTAAAATAAAAGAAAGTGATACTTAATTCAAGAACATTAATTTATTTGCCTTAAAAAATAATCTTCTTCCCAAAGATTTTTTCACTTCTTTTGAGTAAAATTGTATTACTCACACTCAGTGTTGTTTCTTGTAGTTGTTTCTTCCCAACCCGTCTTGCTCTATAAAACCCGTCTTGCTCTATAAAACCTTTGAACCTTCTGTTTCCCCTCCAGATGTGTTCATCATTCCCGATGGGCCCCACCCAGGCCTACAATAGCCAATTCATGAACCAGCCAGGCCCACGAGGTCCCCCCGGAGGCATGAACCCAGCTAGCATGGGATCAGCAATGAACAACCCTAACATGAGTGGGCCTCCCATGGGCATGAGCCAAACCCGAGCCCCAGGCATGAGCCCTTTTGGGCCTCACGGCCAAAGGATGCCCCAGCAAGGCTATCCCGGAGGCCCCAGACAGGGCATGCCCATGCAGGGGATGAAGAGACCGTACCCTGGAGAGGTGAGTGGAAAGTGCTGATGACTATATAAGCATTTAGGTAGTTTATGTCATAAAGCACTTAAACTTTGGGACTTGCTCCACTTGTCTCTATTCTGTATTTAATCATTAATATGCTTCCTCTACTCCTTCCAGGCAAGTTATGGTGGTCAACAATATGGGCCTAATGGTCAGTTCCCACCACAGCAGGGGCAGTACTCCACATCTAATACCCCCAGGCCGCTGCCTTCTCCTAACTACCCTGGCCAGAGGATGCCAGGGCAGCAGGGCCAAGGACAGTACCCCCCGGGCATGCCCATGGGCCAGTACTACAAGGTAAACTGTCAACTTCTGAAATGTATTGCACTAAAAAATCATTATTCTGATTTCAGTTTTGACTTCACCTATTCTGACTTATAAGCAATTGTATAAAAACAATTCTTCACAGCAGGAGCCATTCAATGGTCAGAGTACCAATTTCTCCGGGGGAGGATACTCCTATGGCCAAGGCAATGGGGTATGTTTTCTCCTCTTTAAATGATTCCTTTGAGAAATAATTTTCACTGGTTAAGTGTAGTGTGTTAAGATCTTCTTTTGTCTAAATTCGTCAAGAACGTGAAGTGAATTATTTTCATCGGCGCTGAACTCTTTCCTTCTCTCCTGTGCTCTGCAGCCCCCCAGGCCTGGTAACTACCCCCACTCTCCTGTCCCCGGCAACCCCACACCCCCCATGACCCCAGGAAGTAGTATTCCTCCGTACCTGTCGCCCAACCAGGATGTCAAGCCCCCGTTTCCACCGGACATGAAACCAAATATGACTGCGCTTCCTCCACCTCCAAGTGAGTGTATCGAAGACTGTCGCCGTCAAACATAACGGAGCGACGGGGCTTCGTTCGTTTCGCTGCATATTAATGAACTGCGTCTTCGTGCGTTTAAAGTTGCCCTCCCCTCTCCGTCTTCTCTCCCAGGCAACCCCAATGAGGAGCTGCGGCTGACATTCCCGGTCAGGGACGGGGTGGTGCTGGAGCCGTTTCGCCTGGAACACAACCTAGCCGTCAGTAACCACGTCTTCCACCTGCGGCCGTCCGTCCACCAGACCCTCATGTGGAGGTGGGAGCATCGCGCAATCCCCGTTAAACTGCTCACACGCATCTATCAGTCACATGACCAGTGTGTTGTTGTTTTTTTCCCGTCTAACTGCTTTGTCCCTTGCCCTCTAAAACACGCAGGTCAGACCTGGAGCTGCAGTTCAAGTGCTACCACCACGAGGACCGGCAGATGAACACGAACTGGCCCGCGTCCGTCCAGGTCAGCGTCAACGCCACGCCCCTCACCATCGAGAGAGGAGACAACAAGACCTCCCACAAGCCCCTGCACCTGAAGCACGTCTGTCAACCGGGGAGAAACACGATCCAGATTACCGTAACCGCCTGCTGCTGTGTGAGTGACGGCACAATGCAGTACGAGGAATGATATCATGTTGCGTAATAAAAATGATCGGAGGCGATATTTTGTCATGCAAAGTATTAACTTTCATATATGTATTGTGCTGAACCTATCAGGGTTACAAATTGGCGGGTAAATAAAAGTAGCGTAACAGAGCGATTTGTGACATTCCACAACGCAAACTGAATCACGAGTCTGCCTTATTTTTTTGATTGGCTAGTACTCGTTGCCTTAGTTGGTTAGGCTTAGGCATGAGGAGAGAGAGCCAATCAGAGGCAGAGTAGGGGCGGGTCTTCGCAGAATGCGGGTGGGACA
>OMKK01010133.1:17466-32245 GCA_900302305.1 Polymixia japonica | reverse complement strand
CACGTCTGTTTGTCCGTGTGTGTGTGTGTGTGTGTGTGTGTGTGTGTGTGTGGTGGGGGCGGGGGCTTATGTGGAGCTGTGAGTGATGTAACGGTTGGGCCTGCGCTGGTCTCTGTTAGTGCAGGCGTAAACACTTCCAGATGTCCGTGCTCAACAGTGAAAGCTGGCACCCCATCCCCCAATGCTCCCTCGCGCTCCTCCTTTTCTCCTCTCCTCCTCCTCCTCCTCCTCCTCTTCCTCCTCCTCCTCCCTGATCCTCCCCGTGTCCTTCAGGGGACGGCCCGGCGGGCTCCCAGGCCCGAGGAAGCGCATTACACCGCGTCTGCTCGCGTCTGCTAGTACTATTGTCACACAGCCCGTCTCTACTTACATCGCCTTTATGATAAAACTGTTCACAATCGCCCTCTTTCTGTGGCTGCAGCGGCGCACTCGGCCACGCGCAAGTTTTTGCTTCCCAGTACACTTTCATTGTGCGTTTAAACGCTTCCTCTGTGCGTGTGTGTGTCTCCTGCTAGGAGAAAGAGAAGAAGTACATGCTGCCCCTGGACAACCTGAAGCTCAGAGATGTGGAGAAAGGCTTCATGTCCACGAAGCACATCTTCGCCATCTTCAACACCGAGCAGAGGTCAGGGTCAATAATGTTTGTGTCGCGGGCATTTGTTGGAACTGCTTCCGATTTAATCGGGGATCCCCCTGAATCACCCCCCCACACACACACACACACACACACTCACACACGCACACATATTTATTTATTTCCCCTGTGCAGGAACGTGTATAAGGACCTGCGCCAAATCGAGCTGGCCTGTGATTCTCAGGAGGATGTGGACAGCTGGAAAGCCTCCTTCCTCAGGGCAGGCGTTTATCCTGAAAAGGACCAGGTATGTCTTGACCAATACTACAGCCTGCGTCCTCGCCTTACCTCTCCTTGCCAGTTATCACGTCTTTTTGCACCCTAAACCCTAACAACCCTGCGCTGGCAATGTAGGTGCATTTCCTAGCCAGGAAGATGTTCTATGAACTACATATATAAACATCTACATCTGTATAAACAGCCAACAGGAAGATGACTTGTCTGTTGCACGTTGCCCTCCGCAGGTGGATAATGAAGATGCGGCCCCTGCAGACACGTTCTCCATGGACCCGCAGCTGGAGCGGCAGGTGGAGACCATCCGCAACCTGGTGGACTCTTACATTGGCATCATCAACAAGTCCATCAGAGACCTCATGCCCAAGACCATCATGCACCTCATGATCAACAGCGTGAGTCCTGAGGCGGCGCGCGGCCTGCGGCGGACCAGACCAGAACCGACCGTCGCCAACTGTTAAAATTCACAGCATCTCGCCCTCCGATATGTGAGTTCCGAGCGTCTGTTTCTCAGTAGCCCTCTCCTCCTGGTCTCCTTCAGGCAAAGGATTTCATCCACTCAGAGCTGCTGGCCTACCTCTACTCGTCTGGGGACCAGAACAGCTTGATGGAGGAGTCGGCCGACCAGGCCCAGCGGAGAGACGACATGCTGCGCATGTACCACGCCCTCAAGGAGGCACTGCACATCATCGGCGACATCAGCACCACCACCATCTCCACCCCGGTGCCCCCGCCCGTAAACGACAACTGGCTCCAGGAGAGCGGGTGAGAGCAGGGGGGGAGGCGGCGGGGTGAGGCCACGCGGATGGAACAATGCTTTCACGTCTTATGAAATTAATCGTCGTAGCGATAAGCCACGGCTTGAAAGTGTTAATGCGTCTTAAGTCACTTGACACCGTCTTACACAGCGATTTCCCGTGCCCACGTTTTGGTTGCTCACGATGAGCCTTTTCACATTTAATAAGTCCACATGTATTTTACAGCAAACTCTGCAATGTTGACCAGGAATTGTAAAATCCTGCCAGAATTTATATTTGGCTGTGTTCTGCTGTTTCCAGGACATTTCAAGAGAAATGATTACTGATGAAAGGCGTTCAGATTTGTTTGATTTGAAATGAACATATCACCTACATTCGAATGCAGATACTTCCTTGTTGGTGACGCCTGTGAGTCTCACGAAAATAAGAGTCGTCAAACCTCGCGTTCCCAAAAAGTATTCATGACCTAAAGCTGATAAACTGTCATTTCAAATAGGCAGTTATCTACCATTTCTTTTCCATATGACGTGAATGCAGAGTTAAATTGAAGAGTTAGGAAAGACCTGATGACACCCAGTTGTATACAATGAGCATGTAGAGCCGCTGCCTCACCAACTAGAAACATGTCAATATAATAAAAAGCTATTATCTGTCCTCACTGCACATACAGAACAAGCATCCATTTATCAGGATGGAAATATGCAAATAAGAGACGGCCCTAAATTGCAATGACTACTGGAAAAGACACTGTTTCCGGAGTGAACCCGGGTCTAAGACTCCCTACATACCAAAAGAGATACAGGAAACGCCGCGTGGGATATTTTAGATAATCAACACCTTTTGGGTGAGGGTGTCAATTTCATCTCGCCCTTTTTTTGTACCTCCCAGCCCGAACCCTGCCCGCCCTACTGCAGCTCCTCCTCCCAGCCGTCCTCCCGCAGTTCGAGGCCCTACGCCTGGCCCGCCCGGCAACCCCTCCCCGGCCTTCGGGACTCCGCTGAACCCCTCGCCGGCGTTCGGAGCGCCCCCTATCCCCTCTCGCCCGGGCCCGCCCGTGAACGCCTTCAACAGCGGCCAGGACCCCTTCAGCGCCCCGCCGCAGATCCCCTCCCGGCCTGCCCGCGTCCCCCCAGGCGTGCCCAGGTAAGACCCCGCTCTCCTACGCTCCCCGAGGGGGGAAGCTTTGTTATGAAACTCAAAGGCCGACACCTTGAGGTTCTTCCGTTCTTCTGTGTCTCTCTCTCTCTCTCTCTCTCTCGTCCTCTTCCCTCCTTCATCTCTGCGGGGTTGTTCCGGTTCTCCTCTTTCTCACTCTGTGTTCTGTATCTTCTCTCCTCCCTGCAGCCGAAGACCCCCGGGCGCTCCTCCTCACCGGCCCACCATTATCCGCCCTGCTGAGCCCTCCCTGCTAGACTAGACCTGTGGCCACGCCCACTTCTGTGTGTGTGCGTGCGTGCGTGCGTGTGTGTGTGTGTGTGTGTGTGCGCGTGTGTGTGTGTGTGTGTGTGCACTAGGGCCAGGAAGGCGGGGAGGCTAGAGGGAAGGGGTTGACTGATATCTGTGCACAGTGATATACATCGTCCAGCCTTAGCAAAACCTAGTCTATCCAAGCAATGTTAATAAGCTGCTAATACCTTATTTAGTCAACAACCAACCATAACCACTTGAACGTCACAACGAGGATGACGGTTGAAATGCAACCTCTCTGGGAATCGCGACGTAGAATCCAGCTGATCTATGGGATGTACTCATCTATGACCAGCAGGAGGAGATGCCTCAGACGGCTCTGCAGGTCTGTTCAGGCTATAACACAGCTCAGACCTCTCCGCTGCAGAGCTGCACGTGTTGCGATAACGGACTAGTTAATATATCCAGCTGCAGCTTTATTAAAGAGAACTTGTAAACTGTTGAGGTTGACCTCCCTCTCCCCTCCCATCACCTTTGACCCCTGAAGCCCAGCCCTAGACCTCTGTGTAATATACACACTATTGTTCATGTTTCTCTGGGTTTCCATTTTCTAACTGATTTCATACTGAAACAAATAGGTTATTATCATTGTTATTTTGGTGGTGTTGGATGTGGATTACTTTGATTTTTTTTTTTTTGTCCTTGTGCTATTTTATTGGAGTGACTTTGTCCTTTTTAATGACCCTCGTCGATGTAGCTTTAAAAATGAATTCCTAATCACAGCAAAAGAGGCATAAAAAGACAATTAAGCCACATGGCTGCATGGGATTGAAAACTTATCTTCAGCCTGTTCTGACAAGACGTCAACTAGATTGACCACTTTAATCCAAGCACTTCTAACCATATAGCCTTACAAACCAGCCACACACAGCAGTGCGGTTTTAGGTCATTACAATAATACTATGCACAAAAACTATCAGGAGGAGAGACAAGGCTCTCTGCACTTTGTGGGATGCTTTTACTCCACCGACTGTTAATTGCAGAGGCCAAGAACACGAATCCCTTTAGTCTCGATTGAAAACCAGGGAGGACGTCGAGCCTCCTGTTGGGCCTTATTCATTCATGGTTTAATTGATGCGTAAAAGGACGTAGTACGGTTTCCTCTCAAAGAGGACCAAGCGGGGCGAAAGCTGTAGCGTCTGCGGACGCGGAGGAGGAAGCTGTATTTAAGACTACGAGGCCGTAAAGGTGGAGCGTTAAGCACAGGGGCTCGGCGAGGCCTTTTTCCCGGCGTAGTTGATGAGGACATTCATGGCCGCTATACATCCTGCTGCCATCTCATAGAATATTATTGTATATAGTCAACCTACACGGAGCAGGTGGACGCTGATATCTCGAAGGGGGGCCGGTTAGGACAAAAAAAGGATGTTATGGATAGTAATCAAAGCCCGCCATTTAAAAAAAAAAAAAAAAAAATGTAAATGTAGTCGTCATACTAATGGAAGCACTAACATAGTCTTTATGGAGTAACGTTAGCCTGAAAAAAGAGAGGTTGGTCATCTGCCGATGCATTATTTATAACCCGGGCAGTTGTCATTTCTTTTGATGTTTCGATTGCAATTGTGTCAGCTCTGTACAACTATATTGGACCCGACTCGCCCCTCTCTCTCCCCGGTGGGCGGCGACCAAGGCTGTTAATGGGGTTGCATCACAGGGTTCTACAGGGTTCCGTCTAAACCTGTTGGATGTTGGGAGGGTCAGTGAGGCTGAACAGCGTCTCTACAGTTGTGGGTCGTTTTTCCTAATGAATATCTTCTGATTGCTCTGTGAGGGTATTTGATCAGTTGTTGTTTTTTTTTTTTTTTTTCTTCAACTTTGGTATAGTGGGGAAAAACAGGCCAGGAAGGCCAGTGTTTTAATGAACTCTTCTTAATGTTTTGTGTTTTTGATTTGATGAGTAGTGCTGGTGAGCAGGTGGTGGAAGCTGGAACTCTGTAGCGTATGAACGCACATCCTGCCCGGAGAGTGTCTAGACGTTCCTCTGCGCTCACCGCAGAGGACAGAAACCCAACACGCAGTTAGCCAATCTCACGCTCTCCGAGCAGAATGATGTTTTTCTTCCCCCGCGTTCCTCGGCAGGTCTGGATACAGCAACAGTGTCAGTGTGAGTTGGAAAAAAAAAAAAAAAGTGCTTATCAATAACCGAAATATCATTAGACTAATTGGCAATTGCTAAATTGCAAAAAAAAACAAAACACTGATCCCTTGTCCAAAGACATTTCACATCCAGTGATGCAATCACACAACCTCCGATTGGCCGCCATTGTTGAAATTTCCTCCAAATCATTAGGGATCGTTCGCGCTAGCCCCTCCCGTTAGCTTAGACTGCTAACGCCCTGCGATACTTCCTAATGGTTTTCCCCCTTCATCCACCTCCCTCCCTCTTTTCCTCCTCTCTCTTTCATCTGGTGGATTGGTTGGGGAAACCAACCAGCACACATCTTTTTTTCTTTTGTTTTTTTTTTTCTTTCATTTTGCAAATCCTTGTCAAGTGCCTCTGTAGCAATTAATGGGTTTGAATAAACAAAATAAACTGATTTGGAAAGGAAGTCAATAAAGAGGTGTTGTGTACAATAAAGGGACTGTCTCTGGTGGTTGGTGTCTCCTTGTGTCCTTGTGTCCTTTCCTCCTCCTTTCATGGTGTTCCTATCCTCATTTGCCTCCCTCTCTCCTACCTCCATATAAAACTGACATGAGCGTGCAGATGTTCCTATGGCAGCTTCCTGCCTGCAGGCCTCTACAGGGAGAGAATCTATTAAGGCTATGAAGTCTAGAAAGGAGGATCACTATTCTTTGCATTCCACTAATTATCAGTGAAATTCAGCATGTTCAAAAAATTAATACATTATCATAGATAGTAGTAGTACTTTTTCATGCTCTCATTTATCTCTATTTGTGTATTCTAGTACTGATTCAATCAATCCATTTTTCAAATTAGAATCCCTTTAAAAGGTCTTGCTTCCATTTGAACAGTATTACTTTGTTGATCCTTATCCCCACAGGACTGCAGCTTTCACAATGTCCTTATATCCTCCAAATATTCATACTTGTCATTGACAACATAATGAGAGGGGGGGGATCATCTTTCTTAAACCCCCCCCCCTCTCTCTCTCTCAAGCACAGGGGACGCCCAACTGCAAAATACCCCAACCCTCGCAATGACTGGGTCCGGCGCTATTGCATTTAAGATGCACCCCAGAAAGAAGAGAAAGTAATTAACGTTGGTCGATTATTCCTGAACAGGCGACCTCCTCCCCGGCGAAACCAGTGGTGACCTTGACCAGTACGGAGCGGACATCACCTGACTTCAATCCAAGACAAGACCTGGACCACAGAAGAACCACTGCTACCTGATTCTTATTACAGTCTGAAGAATAAACTCCAGCGTGGGTTTTCAGGGTAGACTAATGATCGTTACACAGTCGTTTTACCCTTAATGAAATGCAAAAGGACCTTTTAAATTACAAAGTGACTTGCACTATTGTCACTTACTGAAGCTTTTAACTATGAATTTACAGAAATGATAATCTTGTCAATGAGGCATTATACTTCTGTATAAACAGGATTGTGAAGTTAATTTAATATCTCCACATCTCCAACAGTTCTAACATTTTTCTTGGAAAATTACCTGGCATATTGCCGACAGTCTGGCATGGGAAACATTAGATGACTATAATTCATCTATGATGACAAACAAAAATGTCTTAAGTGGCTGAGCATTACTAGTGAATGTACTTCACAGCAAACCATCCTGAATCTGAGAAGACAGAGTTTAGTGTCTCAGCTGCAACACTAGGAAGGTGATAGAATAGGATCATCATAGTGGTTTAGGAGCGATTGTTCAGGGAAACCGTTTAATAGGACTTTTTTTTTTTTTAGGTAAATGTTTGTAGAAAGTAGATACTGTATCAGGTGAACGAAGGAAATCAGTGGTGCTAGGCACCGAATTGGCATTGTGCCATGTGTCTTTATACCATTAAAAGTGCAATTGTATAAAAAAAACCACTGCCAAAAATAAACTAATCAAGCAAATTGCTTTTATAATTGTGTATACAATCTTTTTTGACACAGTAATGATTTTGTATTTTTTCATGTTTTTATTTAATGTGTCTTAAACAGCTTGAGACTTCAAAAGTTCAAAAGACACATGCAAATATTTGTTTAATATACTCTAAGGAGTTGGGTTTCTGATCTTATGTGGGTTCATTTTGGCTCATCTTTGTCGAACATAATGTCAACATGAAAATTATGTAGAATTCAATTAAAAAAAACATTCCCATGGAACAGCTGTGGTTTTCCTTTCAGGCGTCCCTAATGATGTTATAAATATATTTCAATGTTGAAAATAGTCTTTTAGTGTTTATTCCACAGGACGCTTTTGTATATGCTCATTTTGTGAATACTCAGTTACTCTGTAAACCATAATTGTAAAAACACGATTGTTTATTTTACTGCAAAAATTGGATCTCACCATCTTATTAGGGAAACTGAGTAGTCACAATATTATTCAGTGTTTTTTGACTGGCATTTATAGTTTTGGCACAAGAACTGCTGTTAAAAGGTTAGTTTGGGCTTTAAAAACCAACCTGGCCTGCCTCAGTGTTTCAGTTTGTGAGATATCAGAATCAGAAGTTGCTAGCGTTTGTTAGTATTTCAAAGGAATATTGCTGTAATAGTGGAAAAAGACGTTTATCTTAAATTTCATATAAAGCAGCTTCCAAACAGACATGATTTTCTACGTAAAGGTTCATTATAAAAGGTTTGGATAAATGTGGTTTGTCTTACTAGCATTGCTAACAACTGTTGACAACTTCTGATGCGTAAATCTCAATGACCAATATTCTACATTTTTGGCTGAGTTCAAAGGGCCCCCTCTGCATAATAAACTGATATTCTCAAAAACCGGGAGCTACCCCTTGAAGTTCAGCTCACACATATCGCAGTAGTGGACACTCGTTCACACAGAATGTGACTGCTTGGAGTCAGTCTTCCAACTCTGTTCCAAAGTTACTCTTTGGAAAACAGTTCCGCTGTGACTAAGTAGAGACCTTCTTCTCATCGAAGAGGCGACGCAGGGTGTAGATCTGAGTGACGCCTACAGTCAGCATGACAAGCAGGTTGAGACAGGACCAGAAGGACACCCGCCACAGGTTGTCCTCGAGCAGGTAGCGATCCCGAGCCTCAAAGGCCCGCAGCATGGTCTGGACCTGACGGCTCCTCTCCAAGTCGCGGTACACCGTGTCCATGCTCGTCTGTCAGAAGTAGAACAGAACGATACAGAGGAGCGGATCAAAGAGTGCCAGGAGGGAGAGACATCAAAGTGAACGAAAAAAGAAAGTTCAGTCTTTTCTAGATGGCAGCCGTAGCTAGTCTGTGTCTGTTGTTTACGTCCCTCTCACCCTGATGTCTTCCAGTTTGTAGTCGACCATGCTCTCCGGCGCGGCCAAGTCCGCCCACTCCTCGTTCTCCCCCTGCGAGTCCCCCTGACCGTCGATGATCACCTCAAAGAACACCATCTTCTCTGACAGCTTGCTGAAGCTGTTGTCAAAACACAGCCGATAGTCCCCGTCCTCCGTGGGGTCCACCCTGAGACAGGAATGACAGGGGGAGCGAAATGAAGGTTTTTGTTCCAAAAGTAGGTATCTGCCACCAGGTTTGCCTAAAATCTAGTAATATATTTGTGGATGCAATCATGTGCGTTTCTGAAATATTGCTTAGAGAATATAAAGGAATATTTTTCTTCAAAAGAGCATAGGAACAGTCCATCACTTAAATATCTTGGAGAACGGGGCCCTAACCGCTACCAGAACCACTGCCTCTAAGAATAATCATAATAAAAGGTTCCTGACTGACCAAGACGAATAGATGTGAGGGCAGAGAATCTCACCGCCCTGTAGAAAGCGTTGTGGCGACTTACGTGTGGATGCCGTCGTATCTCCTGAAGTCAGAAACGAGACGGTATCCGCTGGGGGAGATGAGAGTGAAGCCTACATCCAGACCTGCCCCTGCTATCACCTGGCAGGGAAACGGCAGAGAGATAGTGGTTAGCAATGCAGAATATTCAGACTCCCAATCCATCACTGTCAACTGTTACTACTTTCTTTCTGATCGTCATTCCAGAGACACAGCTCGTGGGTGAAAATGCTGTCTTATCTGTCTTTCTGGGCAACAGCTCTCTGATTTTCATATTCAAATGTTAGTGCCAACTGGCGTTATGTACTTAGGCTTTGCCACAAACCATGCAGTGTTACTGTATAATTCCATAACCCAGTCTCTTATGTTACTGTACAGGCTACATGTCCCCAATATACAACAGTCAGACAGCAAAGGCAGGGTCATGTGAAGAACACAGGTCAAAGAATAGATACAGTATCATGAGGAATCCCTTTCCTCTTTAGTGTGGTTTTGATGTCCAGATGTGTGAAGGTGAAATAACACACAGCCATGTTTTGCACGAGGCCTCTCAGTTCTCTTCGTCTCTCCCCAGTGAGCCTTGTTGTCAAATGTCCCAGTGAGGATGTCCCAGTAATCCCACCAGGCTCCACTCTGACTACACAGTCGGAGGCCATAGATATGTGTCCCAGCCCATCTGTGACACTATACCACAGTTATGTGTCTGCCAGAGGGTTTGGTAAGGACCTTTGACGGTCTAACAGCAAAGCAAAGCCATAGATGAATGACTGGTGGCAATAAAGCATGAAGAGGAACTTATATTAGAATTTGAATTAAAATCGTGCTGTCATATAAAATAAATTATTAGAATCTAAATGATTGAAATCCATGTTCTTATTTGAGTATATTGTCCCTACCCAAATGTGGTTTTGCTTACTGCTGCTACTAACTTTCAGACCAAATCATTATACAACTGTGCCCTAATGCAGCAGGATATTGACACCGCATGTGTCTGTAGCCTTAGCAGATGTCTATCTTATCGATGCCTGTTCAAAGTGCATGTCTTCGAGCTACCTTGGTGGTTTTCAGTCAAATATTATTCATAAATTCAATTATTCAAAACTTAAAAACATCACTAATTTATGAATTTCAATGCACAATGACGCAAGAGAGTGACAGAGAGAGCACAGTTTACCTGGTATTCTACTTCCATGCTCCAGTTCTTCACAGTCGTCTGATAAAAACATTCTGTTCTGCCAGCAGGCAAAATAAATGTGAATTCGGTGTCTTGCTTTTGTCCCAAGCCCCAAGTCAAGTCCACAGACCATGCAAAACATGCCAGCAAATAGAGTTTTGCAGAGACATTTATCACCATCCAATCGTAATGCATAGTTTATAAAGACACTTAAAACTCAAGTCTACAGCGGTTTTGTCCGAGGCTGTGTAAGTATAGTAAAACTATCCATGGTACAGTCGCAGTCTCACATCCCTAGTGGGGAAAATGGTTTCTGGACCAAAGTCGAATTAAAGCTTAGTCACAAGGTGTTTCGACCAATAAGCGCTAATAGTCTGGTCACATATAAAACTCAAGAGGTGTGAAGAGATGTCATTGTTAATTAGTCTAGGCGTGAATTTAAAATGAGTTCAACATTTATTTTATACTTAATAGCCTTGGTGCGTAAATATTGTAATCATATTATATCCTTTCATATCTTCACGTTATTCGTCCTATAGGGGGTGCTGTAGCAAAAGAAAAGAACGAACTGAAGTACATGCAGTTAAAGTGACCACGCTTGACACAGACGGTCTTCTCATCTAACGTGTTGGTAATGTTGCACTTTATCTCTCCTTGTCGTGGAAATTCTGATTCAACTTGTCCCCTTCCACATGGAGCTGAGAGCACAGTGGCACACCCACAGATTCACACCCACGTCGTTCAGTTTCTACTTTCTGGATCATTCAGGTGTAGACCTTACAGCAGGCTGTAGTACGGGCCGTACAGTGTATAGGTTTCTAAGGTTTGAACACTGAGCGTGGACTGTGGTGCGACTGAATCATAGGAAATGACGACATATGCGCGGTGTATTGTGGGGTTCACAGCTGGGATGCTGTGGTTGTTTGTAGCTTTCTACAGTACTTGACAGTGTGAGTCGTGGACTCACGTGGAGCAAGAGAGGAAATAAAATGTCTTCTGACATCATGAGCCGAGGACCATGTGAGGGAACAGTTAAACCACACACAAAAAATGCAGACACGTTTAAAATCCTAAGTGAAAGAATACGCAAGATGGGTTTCTGCGAAAGTGAAAACTCAACGCCAAACATGGCAAAACATTTTAGGCGATGTGAAACGAAGCAGACCAATACAATGTAAACAACATGGTGGATTCTGGTTCTGACTTTTTTTTATTCTAGTTATATGTGAAAACGTCCTTAGAGTCTTGCTCAAGGGTGAATGCTTGTTAGGCCTCTGGGTCTAAAAGGAATCTCTACTCACTGTTTCTTTAATGTTTAACTTTACACCATCATCGAAATGTATCACCCGGCAGATAAACCACAATCAGTTAATTGTAAACCACTTTCATTGAGCTCTCTAGGAGATAAACAGACTATAATCCTACAAGGAACAAAGACCATTAGTGAGGTATCACTGAAGTCACCACGCTAGACGTCTACGTAGATCCTGTCAAGTAGTACTGAGGCCGTCCCCCCCCCCCTACCCCTTCAATGTTAACACTCTACAACAATTAAACCACGAACATAACAGTTACTTTCATTATTATCATTATTTGTTATAGTAGTAGTAATTCTGGTAGTACGGATGTAGTATTGATTGTTATAGTAGTAGTATTGATATTGTTATTGTTGAAATTAGTTTTTCTTTCCACATGAGATTGAGTGATTCAATTTGTTTTGTCTTGCGTATGAGAACTACAATAACATACGCAAACAATATACACTAGTTCTCTTTTTATTTCCAGTGACGGAGCCATTTCTGAAGCAATGCCCTGCTTGACATTTATACTCACTCATGCCTCAGAGCTGCTCGGTGGCCAACAGTAGAAGATTGTGGTTGAATCGGGCAGCGCTGAGGTTATCTCACGGGTGCGTGCTTTGCTCAAGGACACTTCGTCCGGTGTTGAGGGAGGGGACAGTGTTATTCATTTACTTAGACCCAGATTTACCCAGACAGTGAAGGGATTCAAACTCGCAACTTTCTGGCCACGAGCTAGCCTCGCTAACGTTTAGGCTACCGCCACCTGATATACACAACCTGCACCGTTCTGACACACAGATTCTTACTCTCTGACAAGCAATCTAATAATGTATGTCTCTCTGCAAACTGTATATTTGACCACTTCCTGATACCAAAGAAAGCAGAGAGAACCCTAGTCCTAAGAATAAAGCATCGACAAATGTTCCACACGATAAGTGCTTGCGATTTAGAACGACAGTCAAAATACATTGTTAGTATACAGTATGTCATTTCATTGATCTCTATATCTTTTTTTTTATCTCCACTTTGATCTAGGATTTCCTGACAGACAGACAGACAGACAGACAGACAGACAGACAGACAGAGAGACCTAGATGGAGTTTGTGAGGGAGGAAGTGTGATTTACAGATGTTTCGACATCTCTGTTACAGGAGGGCGTGACGCAGTAGGAGGAATGGGGGGTGGTGGTTAAGATGCACTGTGCATGGTCACCCACGAAATGAGTTATCTTTAACATTAAGTTACTAACTGTCTTGTTCTGCAGGTGAGGTGGGAAAGTTCCCCCCTGTTCATCATTTTGAGGTTTGCACTTGCTGTCAGCAAACAAGTGTCTCTCTGTCAGCCTGTAACGGTGGTCCTCTGGTGAGACATCTCTGGCTTTCTATATTATGAGGTGACAGAGATCTCGCTTGCCTTAAAACGTTTTGACTTCAAACAGCCACGAGCTACCCCAACGACTACCAGCACGTGGTGCCACTGTTGGGAGGTCTCACTGTTACCGAGCGAGCAGAGAACCACAGCATCTTCACATCTTCATCCTCGGGTCGAAGAGAGCACACTCGCAGGCATGGTGGAAAGCGGCGTCCTGTACCCCTCCGTGTTCGTGGTGGACAGCCATTGCAACGGCCCTCCGGTGCCCCCGAGGCTGAACCGGCCGCAACGCAGCGCCGGGCGGGCGCAGACCCTGCTGTTCCTGCTGGTGGGCCTGGCGCTGTGCGGCATGGCCATTGAAGCCTGCTTCATCTACTATCTGTACCACTCTCGATCAGTGAGTATGAGCCTTTCCTCTCTACGTGCCCACCTGCCTGCGGTACCACCGGCGCCTCCGTGTTGCTTTCCGCCTCTCGTGAGCGAAGCTAGGTCTTTACAACGTGGACGTCAGAATGCTGATCTTAAGTCATTTTGCTGTGTTTCCTTCTGAGTCTAGTTGCACATAAGAACATACGATGTTGTTCTTTGCACCTTCACTCTCATTTTCTGTTTTAATTTTGTTTCTCACACCACATTTTCTTCGTGTTCCTTTTGATCTGCCGCTCTCAGTCTAAAACTCGCTGTAGAGGCGTAATTCATTTTCATTTTAAAGCAAGTTGTAAGTGTTCACTCATTCATAGAAATTATTTCTCATTCATGGTATTTTTTTTTAATCTGTGATGTGATTGTCGGCGCTCAAGTAAAGATGTCTTGTCGAAGATATCTTATCTGCAGTTACAGCAAATTGTTGATGTTAAAATTTCACGAAACAAATATATGTGCCCAGAATATGAACTGAATTAGTAGAATGTTATGACAACAGCAACAACACCTTATGTGATGAAGATGAGAGAGTTACTGTAGAATGTCTTCAACATTCCAATACCTGCACATGATAGAATGAGATGCTGATTTTAGTGTGGAACTACCTCCTTTGCCATTAATAACCAAAACTGAATTCTAAAGCCCAGATAACAAAACATATATGGAGCTAAGTTGTAAATTAAGAGCTTTTACATTAAATTATTCACTTTATGTTGGAGGACAAACCCCATGTCTGTACTGGGAGGCATACATGTATTAATATTGTAGTATATATTGGTTAGGGTTCCATGGAGTAGTAAAATAAATTACGTTTGCGACGGAACTGAAAGTTCCATTTTCATATGAATCATATGAATGATTGTTTGTCTTAAAAAAAACGCTGATATCGGAATTCTTTTTTATGGGGAAGAGAACTGAGTGGAGATGGAGAAGTATCTCAGAGTACGGCCCCCGATTCCAAGAAACGTGTCGCCCCGAGAGTACGCTCAAACACACATGCCCCGTGATGATGGCTGGTCATGTTCCATTATTCCACAATGACTCAATCTCCCTTTAACATAGACCGACGTCCGGTCTGAAGATAAGCAGCGGGCGACAGGGGTGACCTTGTCTGACTCTGCTCGGATAGGCTATGTCATATATGAACAGGGGATGGCGGAGTGGTCTGTTTGCTATTGGAGGACTTTTCTCAGATTACCAGACACAGACCTGTCCTACATAACCTTTGCCCCCTCCCCCCTCCCATGAAAAAAGAAAAAAAAAAAAAATATATATATATAACAATAAGACAAAAATGGAAAAACACTAGGGTAACATTAATATTATTATTATTATTACTCATTAATATTTCACTGTTCTCACTGCTCATCCAGAAGGGTGTTATACAAATAAGGGAGAGTTCTATTGGTGCTGTAACACTGGGTTCCATATTCTGAAAAACCTCCGAGGGTTGCCAGACAGTTCATATCTCAGTCTTTCTACATGCGAAATGCCCATCGATTCC
>OMKK01010133.1:4352-15697 GCA_900302305.1 Polymixia japonica | reverse complement strand
AATCACAAAGTAATCCCTTTTCATTTCCATTGCAGGCTGAGTCTGCAACTGCTTCTAAGATTTCTGGAGGTAGGTCTCAGACTCCTTCGCTCAAATGAAAAAAAAAAACGATACCTGTTACTTAATATCACATACATTAAGCAGCATCTGTCTTCCCAACACAGATAAACAAGGTTTACCCGCACAAAGACGTAACCCTGTTATTCTTCCTTCTAAACCTGTTGCACATCTGACAGGTAAGACCACTGCCGGTGCCCATTGCAATACTATAACCGGCTTTACCAAGGCCTTGTAGGTCCAACAATTAAAATATATGTTTATTCTTGCATTTGTTAACAAATTTAATGAAACTTTTATACAAGGAAAGATAATTATTGTCAGGTTCCTGCTAAATGCCAACATTTCTTCATACAGTGTTACTATTGTCATTCTGTTATTTAATTTCATTTTAAATCATGATAGATCGCTAGATGGTGTTTAGATACATTTATTCTAGTACTACTTTTACTTCAGCAAAACCTCATTCTGTGGCTTTTGTATGTTTTCCTCTATTCAGATGGACAAAATATAACTCATGGAAAGGAGGTGATGTCATGGTACGCCGATGGCAACACACTCCTCTTTGAAATGGAGTACAAACAGGGAACGCTCGTCATACAGAGAGAGGGGTATTACTATGTCTATTCCAAGGTCTTCTTCAAGGACAGCGGTGCATTTCTACACTCTATGGAAGTTACTACTCCACGCTACCTTGGTAAATCTATACCCCTTCTGCAGTCAAGGAAGTACACCCAGAAGCCAGGCAAATTAACCCAATCAAACAGCTTTCTGGGTGGAGTGTTTCACCTGAACAAAGATGACGCTATTTTTGTGAAAGTGAACAAGATCGCACAAATTGTGCAATTCAAGGCCTATGAAAATTTCTTTGGCGCATACATGATATAAATATGTTGTCAAATTGATATTTTGCCACGAATGTAAAAATCAAGGGTAAATAATATCTACACCTAAATAATTCACGTGATGCAATTTCCTCGAGGATGTTTTCTTTTTGTTTTTTTGTAACGCTCAGACAAGTCCATTATTTATAGAGGTGCTGGTCTGAAGGTACTATTGGACAAGGTCTTAATTCTGCTGGTTAGAGTTGTATTAGTTTGGTGGCTGTGTCACGCTGGAGCTGGAGGTGAAGTCGTAAGATTTACAAATGTATTTGTAAAAATGTAATTTCTTCTCTATACTCCCTTTACTTTGAATGTCTCATTGTAAGCTGAAAATTAAATTAATCTCTTAAATATTAAGAAATGGCAAGTAATAGGTGGCTTTTTTATAATAACCATGATGAGTTGTCCAAGGAACCTGATGTTTACATTGTTGTTATTGGTGTAAACTAGTGCATCATGTTCACGCTTGAATCAAAATTGAGCTCCTAGTTAAATTTACATTTAACATTTATTTAATTATATAACATTTATTTTCGCTAATACTGCAATAAACTATGCACTAACTATGAACAACGCATTACTGCTGTAACACATGCTGTGTGCCCTGTTTATTTCATCTCTCCGGTGCTTGAATTCTTTTTTTCTACGTGTCGTTTATGAAATATCATTGTCATTTCAACCCCTTGCTTTTCATTGCTCTTCTGAAGTTTTTGTTGAGGTCTTCGTGCGGGTAATTCCTCTACGCTCCCTTGCGCACCTGCAGGCTTTGCTGGCCTAGAACATTTTACTGAGTGGTCTCAGTAGCACAGGATGTCACACCTCCCCACTTGCTAGCTGACCACAATGCACCCATACTGTAGGTAAAGTATTTTACCACGGTAACAGAGAGTGCCTCAACCTTAATACCAGAGTTAAAATGGTAAGCAAGTAAGCCTTTATTTATGTAGTACCTTTCAAAACAATAAGTTATAAAGTGCTTTACAATAATATAAAACAACAAAAAAGAGGATAGATAGGAGAACACGGAGAAAAGAGTGACACAATACGACATACATCTAAAACATAAAAGTATAAAAACATGAGATTAACAAAAGGCCAGTAAAAATAAATTAGTTTTAAGATGCTTTTTAAAAGTATGGACTGATTCAGCCTGAGAGGAAGGCTGTTCTAAAGTCTAGGGGCCACAACAGAGGAATGACCATCATCCTCAGATTTAAGCCTGGACCTCGGGATGGCCAGAAGTCCCTGCTCTGAGGACCTGAGGGTCCCAGCAGTGTACGGGTATTGCAGCTTGGTCACATAAACAAGAGTCTGACCATGCAATGCCTTGTGAGTTAAAAGAAGAATTTTTAAAATGCGTGCTATGTTAACTGGGAGCCAATGGAGGGAGGCCAGAATTGGCGTGATCTGGGACGTGCGTCTGGTCCTCGTTAAAAGTCTCGCCACAGAATTTCTCTACGCGCTCCTCTACGCTACTTCTCGCTCACTGGAGGTCGCTGGATAAGCGACCTGGATAAATGAGCTTAAATGGCTAAAATACAATTCTTATCACTAAAGACAGACACAGCGCTGCGCTAGGGACTCTCTATCCAGTTCACTTGAGGATTGAAAATGGAACGTGTGGCTTTTACACCGAATTACACACATACAGTTATCACTGCCGGTAGTGATTGACATCTCGTAGATACGGGCTTTCGACTGTTCACAGACGAACCTTATCTCCCTAAACATTCTTTTCATCTCATCTGCGCATTCACTTTTGCTCTTTCCCTTCAGCAGTGTCTCGGCAGAGAAGCGTTTCTTTGTAAAAAAAACGCCCACGCTGCAGGCCAGAGTTGTTATATTTGTAAAGTGTAGAGGAAGTGGGGGGTGGGGGCCAGCGGGGAGATGCGAGCAGCAGGTAGCCCGGAGACGCTGTTAACGCTGACTTCAATTTCCAACCTCCGAGCCGGAGATCTCGAACTACGCGTCTTTGAGGTTTACATTTACATGTAGTTTTTCACATTTTAGTTCTCCAGAGAGACCTCTAGTGAGTGAGCGGTTAGGGGTTTCTGTGTCTGGGCTCGAGGGCACTTCCAACCTAGCTGTTTCACGAGCACGTAGAGATTGTTGTGGGTATTGAACCTGACGCCTCCTGGTTATGGGACGATCCCGCTACCCGTTTGGCAGCGATATAGCCCCAGTTATAGGCGGTGTTTGTGTGGCGTCAGCCGATGTGTGTGTGTGTGTGTAACCCCACAGTAAACAGGTACTGTAGGGTTACAATTTTTATCAGCTTGTGTTGGTGCATAATGCACCAACAGCTTGTGAGTCATAATCTTCCAGAGCCGTCCATTCTGTGAGATGTGAGAAATGGTAGAAGGAGGAGATAACACCGTCTGTGTGGTTGGGTTTTATGCATTTGGATTTCCTCCCCTCGTTGCTCTCTGGTCTAGACGTGACTGTCTGACTATAAAGGAAGGAATGAGTGAATTAATTATTCAAAATGTATCAAATTTCGGAATGGGAAAATCAATATTTTCCATTTATGACTTTCTTTTTCTTTCTTGACAGAGAGGGGAAATCTGCCAACTTTTATTATTTTGTATTGTTTAGGTGGTAAGGTAGTAGGAAACAGTAGGGTAGATAGAGGAGAGAAAGCTGTGGCAGGATTTGATCCTAGGTCGATGATGTCATAATGCACCTCTAGAAGCAGAAGACTGAACCGTCATGACCTCAAATAAATGTAGTTAGTTTATCAGGCTTTTGAAGAAGCCCCTTGTAATGCCTGTGATTCCAAATCTAGACCATATTTCCTATGTTAAGTAAAATTGGAAGTGGTGGCCAGACAGCAGTATAACATAGTTAGCTTACAGCTAAATGCTGTCCCCTTGTGTTAGTCTGTAGCCTAGCTAGACAAGCGTTGGAGTGCTGACATCTTGGTTTGTTTTACACAAGTGCTGTGTACAGTGGGCCCTGATTAGTATCCGAGGCTGTATCGTAAAAATGTTCTCAAATAAAGCAGTACATAATTATAGTTTTACTCAATTATGTAATTTCCTTACTTTCAGGTCAGTCATAGTTGTATTTCTCTCTAGATCTATGAAATACTTTTAACACCTCCCACAGCATGAGACAGTGTGAGCATTGTGTCACTGGCTAGATGCATAATACATTCACAAATATCAGAGTATGAAAGCAAGGGAATCCCTACAACTCACCATTTTGCCATTTGTTTAACAACGACCGGCCCAAGTGAAGGTGCGTTATGAAGTATTTAACGTTGAAAACTGAATATCTGAAAAAGGAAACTCGACGTGACGTCTTTCAGACTGGAAATTATGGAAAGATGGCGGTGAGGATTGTCTCTCTCTCTGCTCAGAGAAACGATCACATTGATGGATGACATTTTATAGAGTGGAACAAACCCTTGATAAAAAAAAAAAAGGGAAAAAAAAAGCATTTGTTAACGTGGAGTGGGTGGTAACCGGGTAACTTCATTATCAGTATTCACGTTGAACAGTACCTTGAATGTCCGTACAACATCATCGGAAGTTGTGGTTGTAACAGCTAATGCACCAAACAGTCTGAGACAGAAGGTTGCAATTGAGGTTTGGAAAACAAAGGCTTTCATACAAAACCTCAGCCACTGGAAAATATATCTGGGTTGTGATGAGTAATACCATTGTTCCAACAACGTTTTGTGTGTATCTGCCATGTAGGCTAATTAATGTTGAATGTTTGTGTGTCTTGCCCTGTCAGGGTTAGGAGGTCCCATTCTTCAACAGCACACAGCAGGGAGGGTCCCTCTGTATTAATTAGTCATTACATGTGGGGTCCCACTGTAAACTATTGACCGCTCATTTTCATTTCATATCCAGGTTCTCATTGCTGACTCACAATAGTGTAATTGATATTTCTGCCATCCATTAACACGGGGTTAATAGAGGTTATGATTAATAGAGCCATAAAATAGTCTTCTTTTCAATATAGCACTTTAAAATTTTATTAAAAGCACTTTATTAAAAGACACCCCCTTACAAACACTACAATACATATACGCATACATTAGATATTTCTTTCCCTGTAAATGTATTGTTTTTGGTGATGACACTGGTGTCTCAGTGGACCTAAAATCTCATTTTAACACATTTTTGAAACTCTGAAATGTAACTGGTTTGCAACACATATTTTATTGTATCAAGTTGTATAAAGCTCTTTGGCATGATTTTACAACATTTTTGTGCATTTCATGATTTAAATCCTCAAAAGTCACAGTGAGATGATCAGATAGAAACAAAATTATGTAGAAAGATTCCCTGAACTGTTGTAATGAATTAATGAAATTGAAAAACCCACAACCACCCTCATGCACACACAGCCTCAACAATACATTCAAAAGCAAACAGAAAGTCAGTGAGAGAACCAGATATTTCTTTTAGTGTCTAGTCCAAAACTCACAGTACTGTGCACAGATATACACAACATTCAATGAGCACAGACTGACTTGTGAGTAAATGTTTCCATGTGATGTAACACACTAGAATCGTTTCAATTTCAACTTTTGCGTGTGACCATAAAAGATTATTGTCTGGTTTCGGTTCAGTTTGTACCTAATCATCATTAGGTTTTTAAAAGAAACAGTAAGAATTCCAGAACAGCAAACAAATAAGACACGTGTTACAGCTGACTTTTTATACGCTCTTGAAACACATTGACCGGGCAACTTTTTTAGTTTCAGATGTTATGTTATCACAACACTAGAATAATAAAAAAACAAACTGTACATACTGGTTAGTTTAATTAACACCATAAGGGTTGGTCACACAGTGACATACATTCATTGGTTATCAATTGAATTTATATTTTAGGTGTAAAAAAAACAAATAAATAAAAAATAAATATATAAATCAATAACTGAATCAGTAAATAGTAAATCACAAAATAAATGCTAAAGTTAATATGATGCCACATTTGTGCAGTGGAATCATTGACAGACAAATAGTGCCCAGATATTAGCTCTTCAGACTAGTACATTTTTGCTAACTACGTAGCTAACTATGTAGCTAACTACGATAACACAAAACTGTTGAGTGTAATAAACTCAGTTAAAGAAAGAAAATACAATCAAGTAATCAAGTTTAACTCCAGTGCCTGATTTTTTATGTAATGCATCATTAAGTAAAAAAAAATCATCCTTAATAATCCTTTCTAAGAAGCAATGAAAAATTTCCTTTTCATTCCTTCCTTTCCTTACATATGCAGCCTCTGAAAGCAAAGGAGAGTGAGGGGCAATGAGGATGTTGCCCAGACTCTGGATGAAGTGTGTGCTCAAACCTTGAATTTGCCCATTCCATCTGTTCCCTTTAACACATTGTGTTTCTCACAGACGATGTGTCAGGGATGAGTTGCCCTGGCGATCCAAACGCAATATGCATGAATGGGGTCTGTTTAGATATACCCATCTAAGACTTAGGCATGTAGATGACACCCATGCTTGTGACAGCTAAACTGTCATTGATTGATGCCTTCGGTTTGATAAAGACCGTAAGAGTGTCTCCATAAGACAGTTCTTGCACCCGGCCCAGGAAGCCTGTGCTGAGGGATGAGTTTGCAATCTTACCCTCTAAGAGAGGTTTCTCTTTGAAGTTCCGACTCCTCAGGGACACAGTGTGCTCCATTGTGGGCACATCTTTCAGTGTTATTGTAAGAGACAGGAAGTAATAGCCATCCTGTTGTATGGTCACATTTCCATCCTCTATGATGATCACGGATGGATAATCTTTCTGCAGTCGCCATTTGATCCTGACGCCATCTGTGGCTGACGTGTGAAGAATTACCATTAACAATTGATCATTTGTGCCACGTCATTTGTTCCTTCTCAATATTTTACTGAATATTCCTTAATGGAGAGTAATTTTAACATGAAGCAAATGTCTATCAGCTAGACTGTAATTTGTGATACAATTAAATGTGAGATTCTTCTGGTTTTAACACTGCAAGACACTGCATCTACATTTACTGTACATCCAGTAGCTTGTCAAAGGTAGCATAAATTATTGTTTACAACTTAACAATCCTGAATCCTACAGCCATTATTCTATAATTCTATAATTTGAGCACGGAGCTACTTCAAATAGGACAATTATACCTGGACTGGCCTTCAGGGTGAGCATTTTGCTTAACTCAGGATCATTCTTGAGGGGCTGCAGAAACAGAAGGAGGTCTATTATTATTGAATCCATCAACTATGAAAACAGAATAACTGGTGGGGGGAAAGTTAGATGTTTCTATTTGATGTTCTAATCTGTACTTCCAACCAAAGGCTTGAAGAGAAGAACATGAAAGAACACACTGTACTGTTTTCAGGAAAAAGAATTAGAAGAGAGACAGCGGTAACAAAAAAAGAAAATGTTTAGTGGCATTTCCCCGAATGTGGTTATGACGTCAGTGAAAGGTGAGAATAGTGGTTAGACTGACTAGTAACACACTAAGACTAACAAGTAAGAAGAATAGCAATAGGACTAATTTGAGACAGATATCTTCATGGGAGGATTTGTGTGTCTGGAACAGTTTGATTGCAGTTATTCAGTATGGATAACGCAACAAGGTAAAGTCACTTATACACATAACTACAAAGCAGGACATCAAACACCTTTAAAGACCTTTACATACACATCACTAAGGAAACGAGCGCTCATTTTATTAAGTAATGAGACATGTACAGACTTGCTTTCACATTGCGGTAAATGGAACAAGTTCAAGTTATGGACTTGTGGTCAGCTTACCAATTGTGTACTGTTTGTGGTTTTTGCTGTGGGTTCTGGTGTCTTGTCGCTTCTGCTCTGAGACCGGAGAAGGAAAACAGAAACACAAAATTTGCTCATATTAAAGTGGTAGAGGAGAGTTTTGAAACCCCATGATTGTGTTTTGAAACCAAGAATAGTACTCAGACACGTTGCTGCAAAAGGGCGACTGCCATGGGATTGAAGGTAAACCCAACCACAGGTGGACCGATAAACAAAATGTGATTTAAAATAATGTCTATATTCCCTAAAATCTAAGTTTGCAAAATCTGACATTTGATTTATGTTAAGCATATCTTAATGACGGTCATCAATTAAACAGTCCACTCAATGTGTGTAGAGCAGTCCTCCATAGTACTAGATTTATAATTCTCAACATATATCAGTGTTTTTTTTTGATTACGGTTACATTGTCTATATCTGTAAGAAATGGCATGAATTAAAAACAAGTATTTTTTCATGTTTTTTTTATCAACACTAGGCAGAGACCTTCCTTATTGTGAGCCATGACGGGAGGCTGTGTTGTAACTGGCTGTAGACCACAGACTGAGGTGTCTCTCCTACCAGATGTGCTGCTACTGAAACCACCACAAAGAGCAGCTGAACTGCACAGGTGTATCTACAGCAGATTTACACAGTATACAGCGCTGTTGACAAAAATGTAGCCAGATCCTAAAACCTTACACAAAGAAACACATGGTCTCTTACTCTGTTGAGTAAACTCCAAAAGTAGTGGGTTAGGATATAATAGATGAATGATCTTAACAAGAAAATAGAAAATAGTCTAGAAAATAATCCAAGCATGTATGGATTATTCTTGTTGACTTTAAAATTATTTTAACACTTATAGCCTACAATGAGATTACTGAATAAACTGAGCTAAATTAGTGTCAGTGACTTCAACGAGGGCTCACCAGGCCATGATATCCAAAGTAGAACCCGATGAAGGCCACCTGGCCAGCAGTGAGGACGATGATCCACAGGAGGAGGACATAGACTATCCGATGCTCCCCGGCCTGTGGCATCGTCGGTTGAGGAGAGCGCAAGAAGGGCCAGCTGAGGGCGCAGCTCAGAGTCCAGGAGGCGCAGGAAGACAGAGGGTGAGAAGCTGCCGACTGCCTTGGTCCTGGTAGTTTCCTCTGTTGTGCACCAGAGCGCCGTGCGTTGCTTCCTGATCTTGGCGGTGTGTATGTGATGAGGATGTGTTGATGTCTGACAGAGCTATGCTGTGCTCCGAGTATCTGTATGCACAGAGGTGTCCAAAAGGTGGTACTTTCCCCGTCAGAGAAAAAAACAACACAGCCGGCCCAGATAATACTCTCTACATACAGGGGCAGGCCCTCTTACTCTACTCACCACAACTGGTACAGAAACAAGGAACAAGACTCACTAGCAGGGAGAAAAGGAAGAAGCTATTACTTTACATGATATCCTTCCACGATTAATCACTCACTTCCTTCTGTATAAGGACCTTTAGAGTGACATTTTAGAGTGAAGAGGCATTTCTTTTGTTGATTAGGTGAACGGGCTCTTTCTGTTAACTCTGCAAGTGCTGGAGTAGATTTCTTGCTGTTATTTCCCAAATAAAACATATCACATATAAAGTAAGTTTGAACACAACAAATCACTGATGTTTTAGCTCCATACTTATTACTTTGAATGTGAAATGATGTCAGTATGATAATATAATCACTATGAGTATCTCAATGAGGATTCTACGAGTGTAACAATGCTTGGCAATAAATCACTGTGTCACTATGAAGGACATGGCTAGGGTATATGAGAAACAAATAAAAAAAAAGTCTGAGTTATGAATCAATCCTCAGGTTATATATTATTTTAGAAGCTTTTTCTGTGTAGGAACAGCTGAATCCACATCAAATAAAACACAGGAAGGTACAATAAAGTTAATGAGGAACTGAAAGAGAACCTGACATCATAATATCAACAGAGGCTGACTTTTATGGCCTATAGACTTTTAGAATTCATTAAACATTAAGAATTTGCATCTATGCCTAAAAGTGGATTACCTTACTGGATAAAACCTTAATTTTTCCAAATACATTTGGCATCCCAAATTGAAGGGATTATTCACAAAAATGGTTTTATTTCTCTAAGTGTTCAATTTATGTGTCTGGCAATGGCTACAAATCAAAATTGCAAGAGTATGCAGCCAAAGCATCAAACGCTTATCCAGTTGCATTCGAATGCATTTTAAGGCCAGTAGATGTGGTTTCACTTTCTTTATTAGTGGTTTACCTGGGGAAAGTTTCAGGGAAGCTAGTTTAGGTACAGGTATGACTATGACTGAGTATTTGTCATCAGTAGGAAAAGGCCAAAAGCACGACACCAAAATACTACTTAGATGACTATGACATGGTCAAATAACAACAATAACAACAGCAAGCCCAGATATGTGAACAGAATCTATATTCTTGTGTTTTATCCACTATGGATGGAGACCTTTAGCAGATGCACTGCAGAGTAGTAGAGTGAAGTAGAGTAGTTTTACAAAATAAATGGCAAAATATATTGGACGACTGACTTCGGAATTGCGGAAGTGAGAATTTAGTTTATATTTAGTTTATCTGACTGTGCACTTTGGCCTAACATTCAATATCAGGCATGTCTGCATGTTTCAAGGACGGGATGTTTGTTGGCCTGTGATGACGAACGTAGTGGAAAAATAAAGGGAACTTAGGGGTAAAGTATGGGTTAAGCAATACTGATGAAATGATGTATGTTTGCAAACAAATTACAATTTTAATAGTATTAAGCTGAAATCTTTAAATGAGAGGTATAGAGAGAGCTCCAAGTCATGAATTCATTTTAGCTTCTGCCCATTTGTAAGACATACTTTTGCTAGTCGATCATACTTCATTATTATTAGTCTACTATGATACACTGGCCCATGGGAAAGTTGGGTGGAAATTCATGTTACGTAGAATAATTTAGTTGATTATTATTTTCAGCTTGGGGAATAAAGTGACCTTTTATTCAACATTATTGTGAGCAAGGTTGGACACCTCACAAGTAGGCTTTTACGTATGGCAGGCAAAAGTGTCTGTAAACCATTTACATGTGAAACATGGACGAGATATTCAATGCAACTAAAGATCCAATTGTATATTGTCTAGCAAAATGGTAGAAAATATACATGGCCTCAAATCAAATTTCAAAAAGAAAGGCATTTGATATATACAGTACTGTACTTCCTTTTAGTGCCTCTCCTGATTTAATGCCGTTTTAGTAATAATTTATATTAGACTTGTCATTCTAATTGTCAGGCCACTAGCTAAATGGTGTTATAGAGCCATCTAGTGGAAGGCAAGGTGCCCTCAAAAACAAGAACAGAAACATATACAGTATTAGGCTACAACATAGGCCTACTATACAAAATTTTCTGACATTTTAAATAAACCAGAAGTGGCGTTCTGTTTTGTGCCCTGTAGCCTATGTGAGTGGGATGCAGCCTGTTCTTAAAAGAGTTATTTCATAGGTCAGTTACGTCAAACTTGACAACTAGTCTTCCGTATCTCTCTATGGCCTCTTTTGGGAAGGTTATCCTATTTACCATTTCTACAGAGAATGCCTGCGTGTGTGTGTGTGTGTGTGTGTG
>OMKK01010121.1:10693-23307 GCA_900302305.1 Polymixia japonica | reverse complement strand
TTTCCCTGCCATGTTTAAAATAACAACCAATCTGAGCATATTCACCTCAGGCTGTTTAGACTCATTGGACAGCTAAAACCGCGAGAAGCTTGAATACACTTACGATGGGCATGTGGGATCATCATAACCCGTGTTATCTGAGTTAAGGTTGGAACCAAGGTAGAGGAACCTAGGGTGTGGCGAAATGAAGCAGAGAGCTGCACAAACAGACCCGCTAAAGACCCTCCTCCGCTAAAGACGTCGTAAAAACACATCTGTCTAACAGCCTGGAGAACAATGGGGGCCTGTATTTGTGTCTGAAGATACGGCATTCTGTGTATAATTTCAGTTGTTTCAAATTGTGTGCATAATATACCTCAGAACATGTTATTATTCATGTAATCAACTGTTATGATAACAGGTGACCCAGTAAACTGTTTATTACGTTTTGTAATGTTGCATGAAGGCAGAAAAGTTCTACACAAATTGTTCGGTATCATTCTGCAGCTGAAAAGCTTTAATTCCCCAAATATGAGAACTGCAAATCCGAGGGTTAAGTATTACGCACAAGTTGTAATTAAGAGAGGGATGGATAGGAAAGTGTCTGTCGCTGAGGCGGGAGGCCGGAGTGTAACAGAACACCCACTGCCGGCTAAGTCCCCCTACAGTATAGACCAGAGGCTATAACTCTTGATCACAACACTGATTATGGATTTTTAGTGCATTTCGCCTTTGATGCATTTTGTCTTTTTGCGCTTTTGTCAGCTTTTGTACATTTGCTTCTTTCCATGTTGATTCGTCTTGCAACCCAGTTGGTATTCTGGTTGTTGACAAAGAATCTGTTGAAAGACTTTGTTTTGGGAACTTCACCAGTGAACCTTCAGATTGCTGTTCTAGCTATACGAGAAACCTGCTCTAAAGCCTGTACCACTTTGTTAATAAACATTAACGAAGTTCAGACTGCCATGAACCCTGATGCCAACAACATTCGGAGGTGATCGACTTTGTTTTTTCTCCAAGTGGGGTTGATGCACCGTAGTTAATGAGTGGCCAGGGAAAGTCAGTTCAGTAGTAATATTATCCTGTTGAACTCTGCATCCTGTTCATTGTGTTGATTCATGGCATGTTCCGCGTGAAAGTGGGTCATTCACGTTTTCATAATCTCAACTCACATAATCTATAAATCTTGCCAAGATACCATTTATTGCTGCTTTACACAGTGATGCTGTGGTCATAATTCATCCATTGCCTACCTATTTATCATTCATTTATTCATTTGTCTCTTTTATTTCATTGATGTATTTTATATTTATTTATTCATCAGTTGATAGTATAGTTATTGTTTGCACGATTTGTAGTAGTTCAATAAATACTTCATCGATAAAGACTCTGTGTCTGTGGTTTGTGTATATAAAATATATGGTCCCTGCTTTCAAGTCAAGAACTCACACAATTCAGATTGAGACTGATTAGATTTGTTACGGCTATCAATTTTCCCTTGTACAACTCTTGAATGACTCATAGCTACGTTCTTTGTCTAGGTAACCTATTTCATTGCTTCAGCCTAGGTGATGGAAACGACTTTCGACTGACATGGGGGTGAGTAAACAACACAGTTTTATAAGTGAACTTCTCCTTTAAAGGACAATACATATTTATAAATTTGCTTTAATTAAAGGGTAACATATTTTTTCTAAAATTAAATTACTTGAACATGTACAAATATCAAGAATATTTTTCAAACTTCATCTTTAGTTTAGAAAGGCAATACTGTATGTTTTGCCTTCATGTACT
Organism: Polymixia japonica; assembly: GCA_900302305.1. Taxonomy (NCBI): domain Eukaryota; kingdom Metazoa; phylum Chordata; class Actinopteri; order Polymixiiformes; family Polymixiidae; genus Polymixia; species Polymixia japonica. Next base: position 21,534 of record OMKK01010121.1, on the reverse strand, counting down.
GTGCTTTTGACAAAAATAGACTATACTTACTGTAGAGGATGGTGCCTTGGGTAGCTCTTGTTTTCACTGTCACATAGAGAGTAACAGAGGTGTCTTTTGCAGTAGCAGGTACATCAACGTTGGCCCCATAAGATTGTAGAAATGATTTAAGGGGTTTCAACTCCAAGTAAGACGTACCATCAAACGACGGGATATATATGGTTGTGTCTAGAAACAAACAAATAGAAAACACACACATACAAACACAGATATAAGGCTTCAGGGAGGATGATAAAACTATACAGAAGAATTATAATATATAAAAAAATACTCTGTGTCTTTATGTGTAGAAATGATAAGACTATTAGATAATATCACAATTATACTTGCATATAACAGCAGCAAAAGAGGCAAGACATTATATCTAGAAAAAGCACTTCCTCGTAGTGCCATAAAGATAGTAAACAGGACAGCAAAAATTGGTCTAATAGTGGCTCCTTTTTCTGCTGGGCTTTCCCCAACCATGATAGTTTGCCTATGAGCAGAGTCAGCAGGGCCTTGTCAGGGCTATGTACCACAGCGTTATTTCCCACTGGATGACAAAAGGGAATGACTTGAAGGAGAGGTGGAGGAGGCATCCGCTCAGGTCATCAACTCCACGAGCCAGTAATGATCTGTTGGCTTTTACACAAAGGACACCGCATGCCCGGCGGACAAGCGTGCCGTTGAGTTGCATGTCAGACGACTCGGAGTAGGGCCACCCCCACCTTCAGCTCAGGGGATCCCAGCTTTGGTGTTCAGTTCTCAAGGATAGCTGCGGTATTACACAAAATTTCAAATGATATACGAGAAACACATGGAATAATTTGTTTCGGTAACCCGTTTGAACGAGTTGCGATCGCGTGTAGGGGATCATAAATTAAAACGCACCGAATGATAGTTCGAGAATTGATGACTAGAAGGCAAGACCCTATTCGTTGTAGATCTGCAAATTCTGTCCCCTTGTAATTCTAAGGAATAAATTGCGACGGATATTTGGCCTATGTTTATGTAAATGTTAATGCCAGATTTATTAGTAATGTGTTGAGAACATTTTTGTGTATATTGTATATATAGGGTTCCTCGGAGTGCGTTTAATATAGGAGGCATTATTTTTTCTTAAACATATTCCTTGCTTTTGAAAAAGCGGATTAAATGGAATTTGAAAACATTGCTACGCATGATTAAGAGGCTTAAGAATTGCCAAGAAACTAAACATCTATGATAACGTGACACGTAGTTGCCGTGAAGGAATGTGACAGTTCATGCTGTGAATGTTCCCTCAGTTTAAAGTAGGGCAGTGGGTGTGGGAGAAACTCGCAGATGTTCAGTCAGTATTGGATTTGTCCTGATCAGTTATGTATCAAAACAACAAAGATAGACTGAGCCTCAACAATTTTGTTAGAACTAGGGTGTTATATTTTCCATTACATCCTAATCCTCACCAGATATTATAGTAGTGGTACATTAGGTAACGCCTTTTTTACCTGGTAACTTCTTTTCTCCACTTTCTTAGAAATATACTGAATTGTTAACTAGCGATATAAGTGCAGAGGTCTTAGTATACCTAGAAGTATGTACTTAGCATGTACTTAGTTCATATCACATATATGGCCCAGGAACTAGACTATAAGCCTACAGTAAGAGGCTAGTTTCAGCTAAACTACTCCTAAAGCTTTGCCTACATTAGTCACGACACACGAGCAGCATGTCAGCTTCGCGTAAGCGCCTTGTTTGAGGCTTGTTAGTGTCCACGCTGGCTGCGAGCGTAGCAGGAAGCACCTTGCATGAGCAGCCAAATATTCTCCATGACTGATACGGGTAAACAAGTGTAAGTAGAAATAAAAATAGACTTTAAGTGTTAAAAGACAGAGCGGGTCGGCGTGGCGTGCGCGTGATGGAGCCGAGTTAAATGCCTGCACGGACCCAGCGCAGATGGCAGCATTAATTAAAATGAAAGCGTTCCTGTTCCGAGAGATGGACGACTAAAGAACATGGCCAAAAACGCGAGCAGTGTAGACAAGCTGTAAATGTATTTTATATCATCCGACACATCAAGCCACCGAGAGACGGCTAAAATAAGAGCAGGAGATAAGCGCTATTACCTTGGACACGAAAGGGCAAAGGGAAAGGGGTCTTGTTTGGAAAAAAATAAAATACGAAGAAGAATTTGGGTGCACTGCACATATCAGCGACAATGCAATCACAGTTCTCAGTGGAATCAGTAAATTACATGCAGTAAAACTACAGCTATTAAACGTATACTAAAAAAGAGTTAATTATATTGTGGTGCATTGTATTTACTGATGGTAAACTACGTCAGTACATTTACAGACAGTAAAAAAGTAGGCTATTCCGAAGACTAAGTCATCTAACTTATAACAGACTACTTGCAAGGATATGTACTATCTAATAAAATACATTTAAACCCATATTGGTGGCACCATTGTTCCTAGAGCTGCAGTAGATATGGCATCTTGTAAAGACCTACAGTATATAAGCATATGTGTATGAATATGGGCTGAATGTGTTTTTTGGGGAAAAACAATTTTTCTTTACTATACATCCAACCTGAATATATTATTTTTTCACATTGGTACTTTGATTACTCAAAAAACTGTGGAACACATGTTTGTCTTGAAAAGAGTGGGATGTGTATGTTATCTGCAGTAAAGACACGCAAATGGGCAGATTCCCGAGCGAGCTTCTGCAGCCTCGTCTGCAATAACTGGAAGAGGAATGAAATTAGGCCTGCCGACTCGACTTGTGCCGTAAACAAACACCGGTGGCGCTGTTTTACAGAGCATACCAACCGACTGAAGCGAAGGCTTTGTTTTAGCCTCTCTTCGCTAAAGTGTTTACTTTACTGAGGCTGAATTAATTCCTTATTCATCTTGCTGTCTTGCGTGTATTGTTATAGCTGTATCTTATTCCCATGTACCTGGTGGTAATAAAGACGTGTATGAAATGATCGCGGGACAATTTATTTAAGCATTACAAGTGAAATGTCACTATGAATTACATTAGATTAGAATTAAAATAGAAATAAATTGAAAATAAGGTGGCACCACGTTAAATTACTGGCCTCATCTGTAAAAAGCTGATAGAAAATAGCCATGAATAGAATTTGGTTAAGGTGTTTATAGGCGTGTTCTGTTAAAAATACCCCCATTCACTTGTTTAGCCTACAACAAAAGTTGTGTGAAACATCGTTTCGGTAGGCTTACCTACCAACCGCCTTTTAATCAAAGCCTCTAACGTGTTAATGTGTTCAGCTGGCTCCCGACTTCCATTTTATCATTCCGCTCTGGACAAAATCCTTCATCAGAAACTCAAATATATAAGAACTAAAGACTTAAAGTAATGAGCCACAGAAAGAGGTCATGATCGATACAGTCTGAATAATTTCCTGCCTCACTGCCTTCTCCTCTCATACCTACTTCCTTACCTCACAGCCATTTACACCACCCTCGTTTTTGTGATCACTTAGCTTTCAATTGAATGCTTACATACTTAACAGAATGTCTCTGGCAAGGTCTATGACCCGCTGTGTCCTCCCTGAAAAGACAATTTATCATAGCTTAGGACTTTAACACGCTGAGATAAACTGGCTTTATCTCGACAAAATCTGTGCTAAGACTGGCTGCTCGATATCAAATGGTTGTCCAACCACTAGGCGCTGGCCTGGATAAAGGCCAGCCTACAGGGGCAGAAGCCCCAGGGTCCGAACATTTTGAGGGACAATCAGGGTAGCAGAGGATATTGTTCTCCTGTCTTCTCCACTCTGCCCACTGGTGCACATCATTGAGGGGCACTCTACTATAATCTAAATCCAGCCCCAACAAGGTGATGTATAAAGTGAACTTGTATTACAGTAGTCAGTAGAAAAATAAAGTTAATATTTTCTGAGAAACTGATACAGTAAATACGGCAGGCTAACGGATTTCAACATTTTTTACGTGAGTTATCTGTAGAAAAAAAATCACTGTTCAAGCCTACCATATTATTTTTCAGAAACAAGTCATAGGATCAATCGTTAATTAATTGTTACGATTGATGTTACATAATCAGCGATACATCTGAAGACCTATTTGAAGAACGGGTGGAGCGACAGAGCAGAGAGACACAGACAAACCCATATTTCCATCATATACATAGTGTATGACATGTTTGGGGGTCAGCGTTTCATGTAGGGCATAAACAAGTACACACCATTAGTCATGGGGCAGAATGACATATCCATAATTAACAGAGAACAGAGGTGACTTGTTATATTATCATTCCTGTCCTGTGGCTATCACCTAACTCAGCACGAAGTGAGGGGGGGACGCTGTTGTCACCCTGCAAAGCAGCTGCAGCAGTACACATTCAGAGACTTTGTCAGCATGTAAACAGCCTCCAGACTCCTTCTGCAGGGCTATTAGAGCCACTGTTGCAAAGCACGTCACTGGATGAGCGCTCGTATGAGATTGCACTCCGTTAAAACCGAGAGACTGAATTTCTTTTGAAGAGTACAGATTCCTCTAACTCAGCAGAACGGAGTACAGAATGCCAGTGCTGGTATTTAAAATAAAATTGTGTGATGAGCCAATGGATAAGCAGGAACTCAATTAATGGTCATGGAATGCTCAAGGGGGAGGTTACATTCAATTATTTAATTTTTTTTTTTTTTTGCAATTATAAATTGTTAGAATGTGTATCACTGTTTTTATCGTTCATCAGGACCCTAAAACAATCGCCAAATCAACCATAAATCTGCTTCATTTAATATGGGGTGGTGATTTATTAAGGTTTACCCCGAAGCCTGACGGCTTGGGCATGGTTTCATGGAACATTATGTACAATATGGGCACTGCTTATGGTGCTCGGTTGCTGCTTTGAAACATAATAAGCATCATTATTAGACAGCTAAAAATGTACAGTGGCTTGGTGGAAAGCCTCATATTCCTTGTTCTCCACTTTTCTAACTGAAATGTAGCTTCTGCTTCTTCATTCATGGCTCAGCAAAGCACCACCTGATATATACGAACATCTCTATTATGCCTATGAGAAGAGCCGGAGAACATTTCCTGACATAGGTTGTGGGTGATCATGATATATCTTCCACGGTAAAATAAAGTAGCACTGAAAGCCGCAGTGCCCGGAGAGACAAATAACTTTTCAGCAGATTATTTAATATTTGAAAGTTAGCACTTCCAGAACGTACTGTAGTGGTGTTAAATGAAGGTGCGGGGTGCGCAAACCCTGTTCAGGCCACGGCCTTATGAACCCTGTTAACGTGATTCTACTGATGCGTTCTGCAAGAGTTTCATGTAACTTCTGTGCAGCATTCATTTATTTTATTTTTTTTAAATCAGCCTAAATCACGTTGAGGGGCAGTGCAACAGAAGACCGATTCATCCGTCATGTTTGAAACCGCTCATAATGACGCATTTTCATTACCGTTGTTGGATACGACGTGTTGTTGTTACGCACCTGTCTATTCATGAAATAGTGTTTGGTCATGTTTTTATTCTCGTTTACGCAGTGATCATTGTGTTCCCTGCATTGCTCAACGCTTAGAACACCTTTGATCTTGGTTCTAATCGCCTACGAGTGGGATGGTGATTGAGGATGCGCACAGGCCGAGACGTGAGGCCTACCCATGTGCTTGGCAAGTGGCTATTAAAAATACTCGACACGATTCTTGTATCATTTCAACCTCTTGTTGTTAAAACGGTGCTGTGGAGTAGTGGTGGGTCCCCGTCTCATGCTTGTTGCAGTCAGCACGTTGTCAGCGCGTATGGAGTCAATAGACTGACCCGGGCCTGCCCTGCAACCTCGACACACCAATTAAAGGAATTGGACGGTGCGCTAAGACCCCCGGGTTAATTGTTGACATGTCTATGTTGAGATGCAAACCAGCCATGATTTTTGCTCAACTCAGCCCCTCTTGTGGTGTACGTGCGTTCCGAAATTGGGCAGTTGACATTGACATCCGTTCTACTCCAAACGAGTGTTTAGCAGCTCCCATGGCTGTATCTTTCCATTTCCAAAAATGTCCACAAAGGAACAAATCCACAAGTTTCAATTCTGTGTTTACACGCCTGGTAGCCTAACATACAGCCACCATCTTCGCTCAGCTGTGGATTTGTTCGTTCGAGGGCACTATTGGAGAAAACTACTTTGTCAGGGCAGTTTGTATGTGCTTACTTGTGTTGGACAAAACAAAGATACAGCTATGAGAGCTGCTAAACACTTGCTTGGAATAGAATGGATGTCAATGTCAATGTCAATTGCCCAATTTTGGGACTGAGTTGAACAAAAATGGCTGATTTACATGTCTTTATGATTTACATCTCCATTAACCTGGGGTCTTAGCATACCGGCCAAATCCTTTAACATTCAGATGAAGGCTGTCAATCAAATCATGGGCATTCAAATATATAGATCCAGTGCTGTTCTGGTGTTGTTGCTTTGGTCTGAATCTGTCAGATAACCACACCCTATTCATTTAAATATAACAGATGGAAATAAAAAGAGCTGGGAAATGAATGTGCCATTATGAAATAAAGGTTCCCTGAAATAAATACATGTGGAATTATGAAATAAAAGTCCCCTGATAAATAAATAAGAGTAGTCTTTTGAAAAACGTCATTTTGAAATAAAAAACAATTTATTTATTTATTTAACTATATTCACTCATTTCTATATTTGTCATATATTATTGTGTTTATTATTTATTAGTTATTATGTATGTATTTATTTAATATTGACACCACACAATGAAATGGCACTTCGTATTTTCAGTACAGGCAAAACTCGGTTGTATTTTATAAGGCTCTAGAGGTTTGATTCTCTGTCCGGACCCGAGACCGGTTCGGCCCGTGGCTCTGGGTCGGGTAGGAATTTCCCTCTATTTCCTCAGGCCCGGGTCAGGCCGGTCTCGTGGTACGATATAATAATAAACAAATGAATAAACTAATAATCAGTGTTGGGCTGGTTACTTTAAAAAAAAGTAACATACTACAACACAAGAATAGTTCATTCCTTGTGTCAATTATGTTTTTATCACCAGTCATCAAAGGTTATGATTTGAAATGTGTCGGGTTTTCGCTGCCTAGCCCACACTCGCTTTGTGAGTCCTTTGCGAGAGGAAGTTAGGATATTCAGTAAGATCCTGCACGTAATTCTGAACAGATTTTTCAATAATCTCCAGGAGACTCCAGGAAATTACAGCGCAAGGCCAAGAAATATTCCAATATATAACACTCCAGTAAAAGGCTGGCTGTTTCCAGTGTTTATGCCAAGCTAAGCTTACCGGCTCATGACTGTACCTTCATATTTAACAGGCAAACAGCGGGATCGATCATCTCATCTCTGCAAGGAAGCAAATAAGCAAAATGTCGAAATATTTCTTTAAGCAGAGCAGACACTGAAATTGTAAAGTTGATGGGCTAAACTTTGTTAGGAACTGAGAACTGTTTGTGCATTTGCGTGGAATGTCTTTGTCCAAGTAACCCAGTTAATGCACACTGAGTAATTTACTAAAGGCCTAAACGTTCCCAACAACTCTATTTCTGATGAGTTAGTATGGCTCAGATTTGAAAACAACAACCAGTATTCAATTGAGTATATGATCTTTGAAATGTTTATTTTAGCTCTGAGCTGATGTTAAATCTCTGGTGCTCTCCATCACTCTGACCGATTCTGTGCTGCCTCCTCTCTCATGAAACACTTATAGAGGGCTGTTGGATGAGTGTATCAAGAAAGCATGTTTAAAAAAGTGAAATTAGAATTGTGATTGTGAAGAATTAGATTCTTGTGAATGACCTTAACATGCCTGTTCCATTCTCCCTTTTTTTTAGAATCTGTGTGATGAAATGCAAGTACTGCAAGTGCATCTGATGGGGATATTGAAAAATGTAGAAATGTTGTCAGATGTAGTATTCATGTCTTACAAGACTTTATCTATCTATCTATCTATCTATCTATCTATCTATCTATCTGTCTATCTATCTGTGTATATACGTATCTATCTATCTCTGTATATATCTGTCTATCTTTCTATCTATATTATTTATGTATATCTACCTGTCTGTGTATCTATCTGACTGTGCACCTAACCGTGTATGTTTAGCTGCCCCCCTTCCATCTATCCATCTTTTAGTGTACACTCAAGGTTCACAGCGGCTTGCTTGAGGAGCGTGTCGTAAGATTAATTCATGGGCAGTTATGTTTTTTTTACAGTTATGTTTTTTGCAGTTATGTTATGTTACTTGTTAACTTACTTGTTTGTTTATAACAGATATTCATGGTAATCACTTATTGTTATTTCAGTTGGATGTTTGAGCTTCACTGTGCAGAGTCTGACACTAGAAGGCTGTTTTCACACACTGAGAATGGACTTTTCAGTGATGTAGGAGACATCTTGCATTCAGCAGTTAAACTTTTGAAATGAAAAATATTTGCATATTTATAGATTCTGGATTTTTAAATGAGGGACAAGGAGTAGATGAAATTTTAAAAAAATAGGTCAGTAATAGAACTCTTTGTGGAAAAAGACAGATTATTCAAAACACAGTATTTTTATATATCTAAATCATGTCTGGAGGGGATCTTTAATGAATAAAACATACATTGTGCACTTGACAATAATTTTGGTAGTTTGAAATTTAAAAATCGTTTCTCATTTTCCATGAAATTAATAATTTGTGTTCACTCTAAATACCAAAAGCAAATAATTACAACTAGAGTTTCAGTGTTCAAACTGGGTTTGTCAAGAGTCTGGCAACCGTACTCGGGTCGAGTTATTTCTTCTGGCCTGCTGGATTTAGGCCATTATGGGGCCAAAACATTTTGGCTACCTGGGATAGTTTGTTTTTTGGGGAATCTGGCCATTTGTCCTACTTATCCAGAGTCAGACGAACTCATGGATGCCATTTTTATGTCTGCGTGAAGTTTGAAGGAATGAAGGACTCAATTGCTGGAAGTAGAAGCTGCTATGTTTGCTACTTCATCCCACAGACTTCCAGCAATTGACCTAAGCTAACTGTTGAGCTAAGTTCATGCATACATACAAATAGCATCCACGAGGTTGTCTGACTCTGGGTAAACAGGAAAAATGGCCAAATTCCCAAACCCCCCAAAAACGATTGCTTTAAATCTGGTTGTCACTCCCAAAAGCTGCCAGTGTGTATGTAACCTCAGATAATTAAACAAATGAGATAAGAGTATGAATGTTTCAATAAAAACATATCCACATTAATAAAAAATGAAATAAAAAGGTCACCATGACATAGAAATGCCATGTTTTGGTTTATATCAGTGGTTGTTCATCCTATCGCAATCAACCCCTGGAGTTTATAGTTTACCCACCTTTTCTGTACAACTACATGACTGGGTATGCCCAGTGATATGAAATGTTCCCCCTGCACAAAAAGTGTATATCCCATTTGGTGGATGCTTTAATCCAAAGCCCCTTGTAACTAGAGTGCATACATTTTTAGCAAAGGTGGCCCCAGTGGGAAATGAACCTCTAACCCTGGCAGTGTTAGTGCTGTTACTTATTGAACCTGAAATGGAGCAAGCTGCAACTGTGAGAAAGCAGCACTACTTTTTGATGCCTGTGATGGTAAAAATGCTGTAGAAGCAAACAACCAAATAACCAATAGTGTGACTTATTTTTTTGATTGGTAGTATGATCTTGATGTTAGTACTGATGGAATTCAATATCACTCTAATCCAGCCATTGATCATTTTCACCATATCCTCTGATAGAGCAAAATATACATAGTTAATCATCTGTCTAGCTATCATGCTGAAAAATCAATTATACAGTTAGATAGCAGGTGATTGAACACATGGCTATAAATACACTTTTCTATCAGAACTGTCTTTTAGCTGCAGGTAGGCTTGCCTCATATTGCACATATACAGCATAATTCTGCTACCTACTCTGAACAGTGTTTTTACTGAAATACTGCAACTCAACTTTTATTTGAATTACAAACAAAATTTAAAAAAAAGAAACACCAAAACACCAGGCATTTACGTAAAGTAATGTACCAGAGAGCATCACATCAAAAGGCAATGTATCATCATTAGATGTATATTAAATTAAGGTTAAGCGCATTTACTTTTGAGGCTCTGAATTGACTTCTTTACATTATGGGTTTAGCCAGAAAAGAAGGGCCACAAAGAAATAGCTAGTAGCACATTAATATATATTGATGAAGTATGAACTAGAAATTAAGCAAATATCAGTGTACATTTTAGCACGGCCAATAATTCCTGCAGGGACTACAGTATATACACAAATGGTCACGGGGAGCTCAAGTTAATGCAGAAGACATCGATGTTAGTTAAATGGTTATCAGAAGTGAACTGGTACACGAGCAGATATGTAACAGTATTACTGTCCGATCGGTTGGTAACAGAAACTATTTTGATGGGGACAGAGAGGTGAACACTTGAGCTGAATGCTGAACGAGGGTGGCAAGGTCACGATCTCATCCCCAACGAAACACTGAAGTGAACACGGATACACAATAATGGGTCAAGCTGCTTATATGGATCTTTCCCTTCATTAATCGTATCCTGAATAATTTACATCACTCACAATTCTTAATGCAACTGACTCTATTCTCCCCCCCATTGTTAAACCTATTACCCGGAGAGGCTCAGTGTATATTAAACACCGTCATTTGTTGGCCCGCTCTCGATGACACTACTGTGGAGGTCACGGTACGGTAGTTTGTTAAGAAAAGATAATTTATTCCTGAAAGCTCTTTTGGGATAGGGAAAGGGAAAGGAAAGGGAAGAATCAGGAAACCCCCCCCCCC